>NQIM01000235.1:0-62574 GCA_003426235.1 Xylaria polymorpha
TCGACTACGATTGAGCCGGCTCCCATCGTTTCGGTGTGCGACGGCGCGAGATGGCCACAACCATGTTTGCATTATAGCTCCGTGATTCAAAATGTCGCAGACTATAAAGTTTTGAAATGCCCTGAGATGAGTAGACCTGATCCTAAACGGCCATGGAAAGAAAAGTGGTACACGGATCACAATGCAGAATGGTAAGACTGTCTTTGCATGTTTCCATTGCCCGCCCAGGAGCTCATACATGGCATAGGTACAACGGTTTCATGCAGCAATATAACGTGCAGTGCGAGGCGGATGAATTCCCCCCTGCAGCATTCTGGCAAGGCGCCGAGAGACCAAAGCAATACATCCGCTTTTCTCCAGGAAAACAAAACAGTGGTGCTGGATCCATATTCCATCTGAACTTCTGCGGACACGACAATCAGGGTAACCTGCCTGTTGAGAGAATAAACGAGAGATATGTCAGTGACCGGGTGGTGGGAGGTCTGAAAAGAAGAGTGACGCAGTACAAGGCACAGGTAACACGCAGAGCGGTTAGTATCGATTTCATCAACGTCGTAGACCCGGATGGCGTGGCCGGTCTACAGGTAAACCCCTGCTGGCCCGAGGTTCTGCTGGAAGACCCCGGCTTTGCCCTGCTGACTGACGATCCGTACTATCAACGTCACCGAGATGTTCAGCGGTATGCTAAGGCCAATTACCCGGGGCTCATCCCGCAAGATGTCTTGATGGGCCATGTGGCCCAACAAGGTTACAGAAAACGTGACGAGAAGTCCCACGACTTGGATCCCGAAGCTTGGCTGCTCGATGATGGGAATAGTACGCGGCACGCCACAAAGGATGAGCTGATGGAAGACTTGGGTATTCTACGTTGCGATTCGGCCGACTGTCATGAAGAAATGCAAGAGTTGGGTATTGAATCGGCGCTCGTTGTTGAGCCTCAGGGGACGGCACATCGCCTAGTGCCTACAGCCGTCGCGTCTTCGACTCAGTTAGCATTGGATATCAAGCCTACTACCAGTACGGCCGGGGAGGCTTCGGCGGGTAGCGATGCTCTTGGATTACTTGGGCTACCCAGGCCGACGGGTCTTTGAAGTATAGATAGAGTCGAAAGGAAATAGCAGTCGTGTCAATGTTGAAAGATGAAGTTGATACATATCATATCTCAGTTCGTTGAAAGAGTATTGCATATAAATGTTGAAGATTAGATAATGAAAGGGTAGAAGACACGAGGAGGTTTGGAGGTTTTCGGTGAAGCACCATAGGGGTATGAGGCGCGCTGTGCACACTCTAGAAGATACCTGAGGGGTGAGCCAACTGGCATCGCTGTCGCCCAATGTGGTTAGACGCGCTAAATCTAGAGGACGACCCCTAACCTGAGAGGTACCTACTTAGGTACTTCGTAGTACCCTCATCTGCTGTGGTCGCCTTTATCAATCAAACAACGCCGCGTCCGGATTCCCCTCATCCATGCGCCTGCTATCCTCTGCGTCCTTCTCTCTCTCCAGCTCCAGCAATTCAACTCGGCATCGCTGCTTGTCGAATACATCCGGCCACCCATGGCGGATATACGCGTCGTAGACTTTCTGCACCGAATCTAATTAGCCTGCGTGATTGCAATGATGAAGTACAAGGATCAGAGAACTCGCTAACCGCTGCATGTTCCCGGTCCCGTCTGATCGCGTCCCTCTGCTCCCGATCAAGCTCACTCCCGCCCTCGTAGTTCACATCGTCATGGCCGGTGTCATCAGATCGGTTGTAAAACCTCCCTATCTCCGGTTGCGCGATTGGGTTCGGCACGATCATCCACGTCAACTCCTCGTACATACGAGTCCACGTGCCTAGTAGCTCCGCGAGGGGCAGTGTTCGGTGAGCGCGCCACTTCTCTGCTTCGGGTAGCGCCTCGTACTCATCATATGGAACCGACAAGTTACCCGATGAGAATTCCGTTACGGCGCCGTTGCTCGTGTCTAGAATCAAATCCCTGCCTAGGTAGTCGGCGCGGCGGGCGAGGTACACGCAATGCGCCGGGAGGGGGTACAACTCCTCCGGGTACTGCCCATCACCGTCTGGGTAGCAGACTGGAACCGTCCCGGGGTAGATGAGCAGCTTCCCTGATGAAGGGTTGTTGGGGCGGAGATAAGGCAGGTGGACGAGGAGGTCCATGACCGTTTCATTCTTTCCTAATGTGTTATTAATAGAGGCCCAGCTGCGGGGGCGGAAGTGATGAGCATGTCATCGTCCAGATATGGGTGGCGAAGTATTTGGCGGTAGAAATTTAAGATGGCGCTGCAGACCTCATCGCGGGAATACATTTCGGGGTCGTACTGGTGAGTCTATTAGTCGAATACGCCTGCGTGCTTTGCTAGTGTATTGTCGGGAAATATATCAATGACGAAGGGGCACTTGGAAGATTTGCTATCATTCGTATTTATGCCTTCTTACATTTACAGTATGGTCTCGGTGATCTGACGTATGCTGAGGTTCACACATACTAGGTACTATCGTGCACTCAGTCCTTTGCTTATGCATGAGGTTGCAAGGGACGACGCCCGCCCGAGACTGGTCACCTCAGCATTATACGGCCAAACGTCACGTGCTAAAACGGTTCGTTGGAGGATTGTTACACAACACCAATCAGCCCGTCTATCCCAGCATAGATAATAAGAAATAGATTTTACTATTTAGGTACCTATGTTAGATTCCTCCAGGTCGGTCAACACTCCAATTGAAGACTATGCGTCGCCGAAAAGGACTTGGAGAACGTAACCACTCATTAATATAGTTTGCTTCCGACGGTTTTATCGATCTAATTAAAGATACGGTTATTATTCGTAATATCTTGCTCGAGGATATACCCTCCGCCCGAGGCAGGGAAAACATAATTAGACACTGAAGGTCCCTAAGTATATTTGGTTGAAGTCAACCAGTTTTTATCCCTACTTTATAGAACTTACAGCCAAGTGCCTAGCGAGAAGAGTGTACGTTCGCGATACAGGTAGGTCTCCTATAAGATTGCCTAATTTGGCCAAACCCACATCCTCTCTACCAATGAGCCATGGCGAATGTAACATGTGAAATTGCACCTAATTAATCCTTTCTTAGTCGACGCTGGGCTTATTTCTCGCGATAATATAGGTTACCTACCTAGGTACTCTGTCGATATGTATACTGATCGTTGATTGGATCATGACGTAAGGTCACCTGAGGCCGTATTCAAGCGGTGACCAGCAAATGCAACCTTACGCCTCCAATTCCATCCCCAACTCCCGATGTTTCCCGCTCGGAGTATTCTTAGTCATCTACCCTACCTTGCTTCACATCCAACTGCATCCGATTGTGAATATATCGACGTTTTAGTGTATTTGTACATATTTTAACTATCCGAATCAATCATGTCTATTTCCCCAGGCAACATTGACCTAGACTGGCGACCTAAAGCCATCGTCTTTGACCTTCTTACAGCGCTTATAAACTCGTGGGATCTCTGGGACGCTTCTACACCATCGGGCTCCCCAATTGAGGGCAGACGTTGGCGCGATCGCTACCTACAAATCACCTTTGGAAAAGGTGCCTACGTCCCCTATGAGGGTCTAGTAAAGCAGGCGGCACAGGGCGTCAACCTACCAGCATCAGCACCAGAGTCACTGCTCCGCGAATGGGAACATCTACCAGCATGGCCTGAAGTCGGGGGCGTGCTACAATCTCTGAGGAGGCAGGGGTATAAACTCGCGGTAGTGACGAACTGCTCTAAGCATTTGGGACATCTCGCCGCGCGCGGGATTGAACAGTTTGCCAGCGAGGGCAGTAAAGAAGGGTTCACTTTCGACGCCGTCATCACAGCTGAGGAGAGCGGGTTCTACAAACCTGTTAAGGCTGCATACGAGGCCATCTTGGCTGCCATAGGCATTGAGCCAGGCGACGCGTTATTTGTTGCGGGTAGCGCTGGAGATGTCCAAGGGGCTACGGATGCCGGTATGAAGGTTGTTTGGCATAACAAGGTTGGGTTGAGCAAGAAAGGGACCGCAGTGCCACTCAAGGAAAGCCAGTCGCTGGACGATGTGTTGCAAGATTTCGTGTAAACGATTTCGTGTGAACCCAGGTACAGATACCTATATTGTACAGTCTATCAATGCAGTTGCCTGGGATCCTTAAAGGTTTCCTTTCAGTCGATTGTCCAGACTCGAAGTCATGAGATGCCCGGACCTTCCGTCCCTACAAAACTCCTGAGCTCCCAAACTCCAACAGGAAGCCGCCCTGAAAGAAATGTAGCTAAAGAATACTTAGTGAATCCAAGAAGTCGTTTGATTAGTAGCGCAGCTTCGCTTAGCGTACCTGCCTTGAGCCGGAATTGGTCCTGGCCCGGCCGTAGGTACCGAAGCAGAACCTTACTTTCGTAAAGACGGATACATCGATATGCCCAGTTTCGCTACGGCACCTTCCAGCCTTGGGTGACGTCCTTCTAATTGCGTTATCTACGTTGTTTACATCCATTGCACCCTCTTCCACAGCTTGCATTATTATACTCTATCCCTCTCTCCTCGTTGTATTCTGCACTACAGGTAGTTTTCTCCTCCGCATCGCTAGTTAGTAATTACGGTTCACGTTCAGTACCTTTCAAGTTCTTTATATTGCGATTCATAATTTATCTACACCAGCAACAATGGTGGATGCACTTCCAGATTTGCACCGGTTCCCCGGCCTCCCGACCGAGCTACAAATCAAAACACTCTCATTCTTGCTTCTACATTCCAGTCTTGATCTCCTCAGCTTGGTAATGTCATGTGGAGCTATGTACGACGTATACACGAAACACCGGGCGTCCGTTATGCTTCCTTTCATACATCACATGGATCGGAGAGAACTCGTGATTGCCATTGCTCATTACTATGCCACAATTGCGCCATGGAGGTGCGCTGAAGACTTTCGCCTGCCGGCTGTACAAGACCAAGAAGACTATACTCGCAAGATCACAGACTTCTGTGAAAAATACGTGCCTAGGCAAGGAACAGAACTTCGCGTCCCAGCGGGTGAATTCACTCTTGCGATGGTGGCACATATCCAAGACACCCACCTCTTCATGCACAAGATTGCTACAACGCTCGCCCCAGATGTTATACGTATCACGGACGATTGGGAAGGGGATTGGCCGGCTCCGAGCTCAGTCGAAATCACCAACATTACAAAAGCTCTGTATATAATCGACTTGACTCGATTACTATTCCCGAAGATTCCGATCCGACTGGAAGTATATAATTCGACGGCTTTTATATCACAAGTTGATCCTGCGTTCGTTAAGTTTTGGACTTACTTTCCCCCATAGGATGGCCAACGAGTCGTGGGCTTAACCTGGTATATTGTAAACTGTCTTGGGGATAGTACGTGCATCATCATCCTAAGTCGCTGCTGAGTACTGCTGGGTACTGTTGGTGTGTCACAGTAAAAGGCAAGGACTAACGCAATACAGAGGGCGACCACGATTACGACGGTTTTGTTCGATTCATAATGCGGAAAGGCTTGAAGGGGCTTGTTGAACTCCTCACCGGTGATAGATTTTCCGAAGATGATGAGATACTCCTTTGTTGCCTCGAATCCGGGAATCTTCTCTCTGATGCCATTAGAGCAAATATCGTTCCAGATACCGACTTTTGGTTCCATCCGTTGAGAGGCACCGTGACCGACCGTAAGATTCTGGAGGAATACGACGTAGATTCCGACGATGCGTCAGCACGAGTATGGTTGTGTCAATATCTTGATATGGACATATTTGGCGATTCCATGGAAGATCACATTTTCTTCAACATGGACCGCCTACTCACAATCACCAGAGGACGCCTCCCTCCCCTTAGATATCTTTTCAGCAGGTTATATGCAACAGCACCCAACGATGTGGATGCGGAACCCGAATAGATATATTGCGATGGAGCATAATAGAGACACAAATAGAGTGAGCAAATTGTGGGTGGACAGCTCACTAGGCCACGACCTGCTAGTTTGGTAGGGCGATTGGATAGTTATCATACTGGGTAACAATAAGATACTGAAACCAACATTATGACTGGCTTTGGTGATACATATAAAGTTTACTATTCCTTGATCTGGGCTTTTTGAAAGTCGGCAGCCATTTTCTTCTTCAATTAGCAGGATATTCATCACTGGGAGGTGGCTATGTAGAATAAGGGGGTAATGAGAGTGCTTGTTAAAAGAGAGTGATCGCGGCCAATGAATCCCATCCTACAAAACCTTCAACTTTAAACGGTCAAGGGAGTTGGCGAGGAATATTGATATGGTCTATAAACTTGACATTATACTCCTTGATCGGTTCCTGAGCAGCGTGATTTGCAGTGATGGCTGGTTGCGGGACATTAGTCCTCTCTTAGTACTGAATGCAATGTTCTAATATCAGTTTAATCACTACAACTGTCCATGGCTGACATAATGTTGCGTACCCGATGGCTACCCATATCTCTCATAGCCTTAATCTGCATTATTGTGAGCTAAATGGTAAACCGCCCTGTGGTCGCTATAGTCCGTGTTGTTCCCTGTTCGCCATGGCCCTGAATCAGTTGATGTTGTGTAGCTACAATACAAAGGCCTGATTTACCTTGAAAATAGTATTTCTTAACGAAGATACTCGTGATGGCCCAGGAAATAATAACGCATAGGCTAAGAAACTCTTTGAATACAAGAAGTTTGCCTTCCAATGCAACACACAAGTAGGTTATCAATCTACTGGATACCTTCCGCCGACATCAGTATCAAAAGCAGGATGCTGGCTCAGTGGGTGTATTTTACGAAAGACGGACGCCTCTATAACCTTGAACGTTTTGGGGTCCCTGTCCTTATTCACAAAATCTGCCTTGCGCACGAAATTTGAATCGTACTCGAGGCCCTCCATATTCAGGCAGAATTCAAGGATGTTGGGGCGCCTGCCAAGTAGCCTTTGCATCGCTAACATTCGGAGTAAGTACGGGACATGCTCATCCCACATATCACGGACTCCGGATTTGATTGCTTCTAAGTCTCCCGCACTATAAGCCTTGAAGACTTGCTCAAAGGGAGTAGTATCTAATAACCTTGGTTAATAATCAGTTTGGAAAATTCATATGCCGTGGAACCTATCCTGCCTTCGACCCAACCCATTTTCTGAGCGCAGTCTAGCACTGAATAGCCGAATGGATCTTGCCGCTGAAGAGTACGGATGCTCTCATCGATCTCATCGGGCTATCGTGATGCTCCGGTTAGATGTGCGGATACGTGACAATAGTATTCGTCGTCACTGATCTTCTCGTAATACCTTGCCGCAAACGCCTCTAGGAAGCACATCGAAGAAGGCAACTCATCGGCGGCTGCTATGTCGGCCATGAATTTGAGAGTGAAGGGGCATTTCGGCGGAACTATTAATATTATTACAGGTTGAACTCGGATAGAGGCATGTCTCAAAACCACAGCCAGAATGGTATTCCTTTGCAGATTGGTATCAGTTCTTCAATACTGACTTGGCCTTGGTAAATCAGGCCAAGCTGTATTGCCTGGGATTGGCGGGATAACTTCAACCCCGCAATCAGCTCGTAATTAACACTCCTTACTCCTGCGTACATTTCTTCGAACAGTAGATCGCATGCATTCTATTGCGTTAATCGTATATACAAGTTGATAAGATCAACAGGGCCAATAGGACCATCTGCAACAAACCAACAGCAACTGCACTCCTACCAATAATGACAAAGCCTTAAAAAGGGGCTGCCTGCAACAAAGACTAACAGGATAAACCGGGCCAACATTCAACGGACGATTGGATGATGTTTAACGTCGTTAGGGAAATTATATACAGTAATGCATATCCTCCAAGTAGTGTTACATATCGCGAATCTGATAGGGGGTCGTTCTTCGGGTCTAAATCTATGTATTAAATTCAACAAATCAAAGATAGTTTGGTTATATCCGGATGATGAGGGCGCGTGCCTTGCGGCTCGGTTTCGCTAGCCCAGTATTGGCGTAGCATTCGGATTATGACATCTCAACTACTTAGCGCTGAAAGAGGAAATCACAGCTGAGGTACAGGGGACATTTGCAAATACTCTAACTGAATACGACGTTAAACGGGCATTTTTTAGACGACGGCTGAGCTATTAGCCAATGCGCTCGCTGCAGGCACACAAACATTCCGTTGGAAAAACAGACACGCGGCATCTATTTGCCTCCTAGGTAAGACTATGATTATATAGATGTTGTCTCGACCCCATTTAGCCTGGCCAGGGAGAGGGACCCTAGGGTGAAGAGGAATTGGGATCTGGGCAGAACACTGTAGCTGAGGAGGAAACCGTAGCTGAAGAAGTGCCTGTAGCAGTAGATGGGCCCGCGGAGGCAATGGGCTCCACGAAAGTTGGGTCCGTGACCTGATGCCGGTTGAGCCTGGGCCGCTTCGGCCGAGGCGGCAAGAGGGTCGAAGAGAAGGCATCGGCCGAAGAAGAATCTGCATCTGAAGAGGAGGCTGCAACCGAGCAAAAGATTACAGGCGAAGGAAATATTGTGGTTGAAGCTACTTGCTCTTCCTTGACACGCCCGCCTTCGCCTCCCAAGAACAACTCCGTACCCTGGGGCACTACAGCTTGACCATCACATGTTTCGGTATTCTGCTGTGCCGAGAGTCTATTCGTAGTCGTGTAAACACGGATGAAACATCGGCGCCAATATATCTTCTGGCCTTTCCCGATAATCCATTTAGGCGTCGGCCGAGCGTCGTCGAAGGAGATGCCGGGGTCAAGCCTCTGGGGTTGGAGAGACTGCCATCTTGTCAGTCGACTTCATCATCCCGAGAAAACTAGGTTACGTGCCATGTCGACTACCGAAAGCGGGGTATGTTACTGTCTACTAGACGGCTTGTCAATATGATCGTAGTATGAGGTGATGTTGTGTTTCAAAGACGATGCGAAGTTGGTCGACGTTGTCATTGGCAAAGCTGACCGTACTAGAGTGAATATACACACAACCCAAGACTATCTACTCGAGGAGCCCGTATTTAATGAATTTGAACTACATGATCAAAGCGACGGGATAGATAGGTATCTACATTATATACGTATATGTCGCTTGGGAGCAAAAGAGGAGATGATGCCCAGATGAGTTGTATGTATATGTGAAATGTGACAGGCCAATCACTTCCAAGGTTGTGAAAAGGGGGGACTGACTCGGATTATTACATATGAGATAGGAATATCTTCATAAGGTATTTATCGGATTAAAAGAAAGGTAATGGCCCGATAAGAAGATAAAAGCACGCGCCATGCTGATGCGCCCACTCATTTTTTCCGAATAGGGCTACCGCGCGCACAGCACCATCCACCACGATAACGACTCTCACCCACACTCGCCCACACACTCTCGGTCGCAACGCAACTTCTGCAGAAACCAACCTTACTATCTCGGATCACACCCCAAGTTCGTCTCTCCCGCGAATCGCCAACATGTCTCACGAATCCGTCTGGTACAGCCGCCCCCGAAACTACGGCAAAGGCGCCCGTCAGTGGTAGGTACACACACAACTCCAGCACTCCAGTAGTCCCCGGTCGACGCGGGCAGCAGAAGATTTAGCGAGATGGGCTCGGTCACTAACCCGACCACACCAGCCGAGTATGCACCCACAAGGCCGGTCTCATCCGCAAGTACGGCCTCAATCTCTGCCGTCAGTGCTTCCGTGAGAAGGCCGCCGACGTCGGCTTCGTCAAGGTAAGAAATCTGGTGATCCAATCACAAAGGCCACGGCCATGACTGACAACCTGTGCGACAGTACCGGTAAATTGGAGACCGCCATCTTCTCGACTACGATTCCTCCTCAACACTCACCAATCGATACCCTTTCGCGAACCAACTCGTGATTAGCATGCCGCTCGATGCGCCGGGGACAATGGGTCGGGTAGGCTCGCCCAGGACATAGACGTTTGGCCAATAAAAAGGAAAACAGGAGCATGGAAAATAGAAGGCGGTTGGGTTACAATATCACGAGAAATGCCGATTTCCCCTAATGCGTACGCTCCTCTTCCTCCTCCCGCATCGTGTGATATGTTATCCCACCGACAAGAAACAAGTCGTGATGAACCCGAGCTACCCTACTCTCGACTAATCCTACTTCTGTGATGGGAAAGCATGCGCGAGCCTCACCTATGGCAGCAGGAAGCCTATGCGTCTATCTACCTGACCTAGCTCTCTCTACGCAACAGTGCAGCTGAACAGATTATCGCCGTGAGGGCATCAAATGGGCCTGTTATTTGGGTGGGCAGCATCCCATGCGCCCTTCATCGGTGTCATGTTATGCTTTATCGCCCATTCCGAACACTAATTCACCTACCACTGTCCCGGATCAGTATTAAGCCATTGCTTCCGCAGCTCCCCCAGCAACCATGTCAGACTCAATTGATCATACACCCATAAGAGTCCTACCACCTACTAGGGCACATTTCCACCTGTTTGCTCCGCTGTTACTGATCTAGTTGGCAGTGGGTCACGTGAGTCGACGACACTGCTTAGCGATAGTGCTTGGCGATAGTGGATTATTCAGTTAATTGTTGCCCGCGATCTCCAGGATCATTAAGTACAACCAATCGGCGAATAGATTCCTCCTTTCCCAGTTCGGCGGCCTGTCACCTGTAAGCTACTAACCTAGTGCGTCGATGATCCTATGTAGCAGTCCGTATCGAAGTTCGCCCGTTGTCCGAAAGCCCAGGCTATGAATGCGTTCGTGGAGGGATCTAATTAATCCTTCTTTTATCTTCTAGTATCTCACTTTAGTCTAACGAGACTTAGTAATAGTTGACCAATGCTTGAATTGTAGTTGCCTCAGCATAACAAACGCTCGGCTTCAACAGTTTGGAAATATATTCAGTTTGCATTAGTTTTTTATTGCGGTAGCTAGGATGGTCTGGGTTCTGATTCCACTAGATAGGAGGTCTGTAACCAACCTCCTTCTGGCTACCAACATTTCCTCCCTTTCCTTTTTGCTATCGCATAAACACTTCGGATGATTAAGCAATTCGTAGGCAATAAGGTAATTAATAAGAACTAAAGCCACGCATAAAGGCGTGCTTATTACTCTCTATATAATATGCAAGCCCTAATTAGTCTTAGATGTAGATTCTAGCTATCCGGTACGTACGACACTTAATAACTCTTATAGGAGCTAGGTAGCCTAAACCACCTCTATGTCCGTTCACGTTGATTTCCGGGGATATGCTCCAATATATCCATGAATGAAGGCAAAGTCGATGAAATAACACGTTCGCCTCTCGACATCATGGCTTGGTTCCCCCTGCTGCACTTCTTCTGATCGGTCTAATTTCCCTCTTTGGGATTCCGTAGTTTCTCGGAATATAGGTGTAGCAATCCCATACCTAGCAAATCTGGTCCGTTCAAGGAAGACGTATGTCACCAACTCTCATATGGCGGGGACCGACTCCTACCAGCGTCCGGTTCGTCGTCCCCTCCTCGATCACGGTTGTTATAGTGAATAAATAGTGAATTTCAGGGACGTTTCGGACATTGGTTGATTTCATTGCCTCCAGCGAGCCTTCAATACCATAAACCCTCGGGAACATTGAGCCATCCGTAAGCAGAGAACTGAACGAACACCAAAAGCACTTCGGTTTCAAATTTAGTCAACTGGAGCTGCCCGTTTTTATTTTCAATCCGTCTTGTACTGCCTTCAATACAACGTTCATCCATAGTATTTGCATTGACTTGGGCCATTTTTGGGAAGGTTTGGGATATTATACTCTCAATTTTAACAGTGATGCAGCCGCGCATTACTACTTTACCCCCGCCAAACGATAGTATACCCGACAGCGGACGGTCATCCACTACCACGTCGGAGTACAGCCTCGAAATCTTCCAATCTGGCACCCATGAAAGCCATTCAGTTGAATATGAACCGCTAGATCTTCACGCGGCCTCGTCAAGCAAGCGTCTCCATTTATCATCGCCGCCCGCCCCCCCCCCCCCCAACAGCCCCGGGAGAACTGGTAGTACACTTGTTTCACACTACTTTTGTAGTCAATAGGAATAAAAATGCTCTTTTCTCTTTGATTTTTCTCGTGGGCATCGAAGTCTACATCACTAGCAAGGCCTGCCGGGGCATAAATTCAGTCTCGTGCATCAGCACAGTCTGTCTCGGCGAAAATTGAAAGGAGACAGAGTATCCCCGTATTCTGTCTGTCAGGCCCATTCAAGCTTGCGGAATGGTGAATATCCCATAGCTCCTTCAAAGTGTGCAAGTGCGAAGTCGGTGGTGATGAATCATCTCTGGGGAAATACTTTAGGAGTTGCGCAGCTCGAAGCCAGGGCACGGATATCGCACCACAGAAAAAGGTAAATTTAGTATTCGAGACGATCTCCTATATAACCCAACATCTGCTGAACCATGGGAGAGAGACGAGCCAGTTTAAGGTTGATGTAATTTTGTCCTTGTCCGACGTCGTTGGCATAGTCTTCCTTTGCGAAACAAGCGCAATCTTGCGCAGGCACGCCTCCCCCCGACGGATCTTTCCCAAGCCAAACTAACACAGAAGATGCACATTGATATATATATCCTCATTGACAGTATCTGTTTTCTCTTATTTTCTTCATTCGCCTGGTCGATGCAGATTGCATCGGCCCAGATAGAGCGAATCTTGTACTTATCATTAGCTACGTCAAGCTTCAGCATATTCTCTCAGCATCACGAGCGCTGATAAAAACCACGTGTTGGTCTGAAACCCGCATGCCTCACTACAGCTATCCAAGCCGTGGTATATAATCGCGCCTCGGGACCCAACTAGGCTGCTTATAGTTGCATTGCCATTCCTGAACTCGGCCTCATATTTCATCAACCATTCTCTGTACTCAACTAACTTTGGCTTCGTAAGTTCGATTGCTTCTCGCGCGTAGGAGTTTATCGGAATTCTTCCAGGGGGTTGGACATCCAAGCAGCTAAGTTTGGGATACTGGGCCGCGGCCTCTGGTGGTGCGGCGAAAACCCCACCAACGTCAATCACACCTACAATGTTGAAGTCGTTGTCGACAAGAATGTTATGGGCGCCGAAGTCACGATTAACGAGGCTGTATGGACCGTTATCATCTTTGCTGTGAATGCTCATGAGATGGTTTAGGAGAACAGGGGCACAGAAATAAGTATTGTATTCCGGATTCAGGTACTGGCGCGCTGCAGCCTCTTTCATGAGGACATCGGCAAGGTCACGGTAATAGTCCGCAGAAGAGGTCCATGGCCCCTTGCCGGTAATGATGTCTGGGCCGATGTAGAAACTCTCTGTATCTTGGTCATAGTAGAGACTGCCGATCTTAGGAAACTGGAACGCAAGCACTTGGGCTTGGATCTTGGCCATTTGTCGTCGGAACTTCCGGTCTTGCTCCGGGGTTCCGAACATTGTCAATGCGGAGTTCTTGATTATTTGAAGATGATCAGCGGCGGATCCGTGGATGTACTCGAGAAGCATGTACGGCGCGCCAACTTGGTTAGATGGGTCAGGGTCGTAAAAGAACACGTCGGGCACTGGGATTGTTGATTTGGACCTAATCGGTGTTAACGAAGCTAGATACGCTCCAAGGTGATAATGAGGTCAGGACTGACTTGAAGAATTTCATGCTAGCAATCTCAACTTCGAAGTCCCTCCGGTTATTGTAGCGTTCAAGAACGGCAGGAGGGACAGGTGTCGCCCCAGGAGGAAGCCGAACCCGGGCCACCCAGCGAACGCCATCAATAAAGTCAAGACGCCGTACCACTGCAAACGCTTGCAGTCAGCTATTGCTATTCCAGAGGGTACTTTATGAGGCTTTTAGAAACTTCTAGACCCCATGGTGTTCTAGAAAGGTAATCTTGTGCTCTGAAAATTGCCGAAACGAGAAGAAAACGACTCCGAGATTGGCTCACTATTGAACTGCCCAACGGCAAATCCATCAGCGTCAACATAGCTACACTGTATGCCGTCTCGACAGTTTGTCGCGATTAAGGCAAGTGCATGCCAGTCAACAACACCAAAAACCTGCGTGCTTCTATGGCGAATTTGGAGTCGGTGCCGGATTGGCCTGTCCTGTTCCATAGCTCGCTGCCTATTGCTCCGCAGCCATGTGGGTGACCGCCGTTACCTTCTGCATCCGGAACACTATCTGTTGACTTGGAGATCTTCTCTGAATCCCCATCCGAGTTTGGAGATTGTGCCTCCAACTTCGATGGAGTGTCCATGGTTCGCTGGCTTTCCCTTGAGTCTCCAACTGGGCCGGAAACCGTAAGCAGTGTTGGCGAGCTTAGTCAATACGAGGTTTGGAGGAGCAAAAACTGTACTCTCTAACGGAATAATGCCGGCCGACTTAAATAAACAAATCATGGTCGTGTGTGTGACGAAAGGGCTAATTTCTTGCCACTTCTTGTGGCACAACGCTATCGTTTCTAGTATATTATAGAGTCACCCGACCATTCTTCCCATCCCTGTGATCGATAGCGTACTGAAGTAGAACGAGTGGCAACCCAGTGCTTGACTAATAATAAGTCTCGATTGCGTGTGTAGAAGTAACACGGGGATTCGCAGGGAGACACGGGACACGGGGACAGACAGCTTAGCTTCAAACGCGCTAACAGCCAAGTATCCCCCTTGCTTCGCGTTAATTATTTTTAATTTATCACAGTTGCGGTCCCTTTCATCAACACGTTGCCCATTTAATTTGGTAGATCTACTAGCAACAGATGCATATTGGGTAACGTACTTCATAAGGCCGGTCTGCGGGTGGTGTTGTAGCTATAGGTTTTATGGATACTAATAACCTTTGACCCTTACCCGGAGGCTTTGTCGAGAGAGTATCTATTTATTGCTTTTATCGTGGCTTTTCGTGTGGTACTCTAGATTGTTTTACTGTCAAGGAAGTCAGACCCAGTGCCTCTGTAAGAAAACGTATAGCACAAGAAAGAATCGATATTTCCGAAACAAGTTAAACGTTATAGTGCTTGTATATATTATCTAGATATGCGATTATATTAGATTCAGTAGTACAGTAATCTACTATGAGGACTTCGTACGACGTGATTACTAACAACCTCTGCCTCCACGTGTCTAGTTGTACACCACATCCACGGCGTCAAAGTAAAAGGAGTAGTACCCAATAACTTCATTTCAACGACACAGCCCGAATATATAACACCGCACTACAACTTTGCATTTCTTTGAGCTTCTGTACATCATCCAGGAGCATACTATTTTCAGTAAACATTTATTCCATAATTAGATAGATTGCACGTATTTAAGTTCCCAGGTCCTCCAAACTTAGACGACAGGGACTCAGGGCAGACGCGGTATCATTCCCTTGCTAGCGCCGTTGCCAATGAACAGAAATTTCTGTTTCTTCCTACCTCTTCCAATCAGAACGTAAACAGTACTTCGCTGTCAAGATAACTCAAATATGCATCGGGAAGATGTGATAGGAGGCGACGGGTGATGAGGCTTTCAAGTTCACACATTTAATTTATCCATCAAGCACTGTCTCTCAAACCTCACACGGCGGAGGCCAAGTGCCAATGCCCGCTAGCATCCCGGAGACATACAATTCGAAACCAATAAATATTGGTGGCGAGTACCACGAGACCTGCAAGGGGCCTACGATCAGAAGCAGCGGGAGAGGGGTAGACTAAAAGCACGAGATAAAAGTACATTTATAAATAATGGGCCAGGGGCGAGGTTATATCGTTATATAGAAGGATGAATTAGGAACCCTTTAAACCCGAAGATAATTATTTACTGAATATGAACAGTGTTCTAAGCGCTTAGTATCTATGCTAACGAAGAGTTCTTCAGCCTCTGTTCCGAATCCGCATAAGCGAGCAAATTTGCCTCAAGATTAAGGATGTCGATACGGTCCAAAAAGCGCAGTCTTCTTGTCTAGGGTAGCAGGAGATATAATGGTTTCTTGTCTAATACCCCTGGAGTCTGTGACGCCTCGTTGTTGGCTTGGTGTGACAAGGGCTTGTGTTCAAGGGCCCAGAACGACGATTCATATTTAACTAATAATTCTCTTTGCGTCTAAAGGTTCTTTGGCTTCCTAATCCATCCTTCAATATAACCTCGCCCTTTGCCCTTTATTTATAGATATGCCTTGGGGCTGATCTTGAAAAGCTAGTGCGATGCAAAGCCTCACTCACTGTAGACTAACAATAAAAAACTCGTCGCGAGAATACAGGGGTTGGTTTTGAACTCGATTGGAAGGTTTAAAGAGCAGCTCAGCCCTGTCGCGGCATTCTTACTGGGAGAATATGGCGTTCGATCGATCGGAATATTTATCTAGCACGGATGCATGTATTCATCGCGGTGCGACAGGAGTGAAATAGATACGGTCAATAGCCAAAATGAGCAAACCAATACAATTAGATACTTACCTCATGGGAATTGATAAGTTCTCTGCACAAAAGGGTGAGTACCTACCAAAACAGTCAAGGTCAAAAGCAGAAGTCTAACGCCACATACTTTATAGTCATGTTCAGCCCCAGCCATCTGTCTCCTATCATCCCACCCTACCTATTTAGGTATTGAGATAATCATCTAAAAATCGCACAAGAGACTAATAATAGCTACCTTATGTTAGCATTGGCGGGGTTGCGCGCGACGTACGGCTGGTGTCGCGGGACGTGATGCGGTGAGTGGGTCGTAGAAGTTGCTATGGGGTGTTGGATAATAACACGGGCTCCAAGTGCGTAACCATCTACGGTCTCCAGGTGTCATGAGAGGTGTGGGGGGTAAAGGTGATGTGAGGTCGAAAGCGGAGAGGATCTTTGTGGTTGAGTTCGATAAGAATACAATCAAATCTCACTGAAATTGCTTATTGGTGAGATGTCATGCTATGAAGATTGAATGGGAGCTGTTGTGTTCTCATGTCTCATGATGTGTTTCTTAGACCCGGTTTGATGAGCACGTCAACTGAAATGGCATAGTCGACCACGGAAGCTGTAATCCTTAGCTTGATTCATTTAGTAGAGCATGTATAAGAAGGAAATGATTTCTTATGAGAGAATGAATGAGATGCATGAGTTTGGAGGATTATCTATACATATTAGCACATAAACTGATGAGGCATGGTGAGCTGTAGACCCTGGGTGAGTAAGTGCGTTGTGAGTGTGAAGAACGTTGGCGAAAGTTCCTTAAATTTCAGTGCGTGATGATTTAAGTAAACCCAATAGTGGATATTGTTGGGGCATACCTTATTCAACTAGGCCCAATCAGCGACGTCAACGTTTCCCGCCAATATCGTAGTGTCTGGCCAGGATACCTACTCTAACTTTAGGCGTTTTGGCTCGCTTAGCAGCAGTTTACGCTGGCCAGTGGGAG
This sequence comes from Xylaria polymorpha, assembly GCA_003426235.1. Lineage (NCBI taxonomy): Eukaryota > Fungi > Ascomycota > Sordariomycetes > Xylariales > Xylariaceae > Xylaria > Xylaria polymorpha. The sequence goes on from NQIM01000235.1 coordinate 17,352, forward strand.
AGCTCGGGAGAAAATTTCATGACTAGGTCTGATCTTGCCGCCCAAAAGCAAAACATCCCCGTGAACTTTTCCACCCTCATCATCGATTTGCAGGGAGAACAAGAAATCAAAAGCCATGTCTAATTCTACTGTTGCTCCCGCGCCCGCGCGTCCGTCCGCATCGGCATCTTCTAATTGGCGCGACGCCTCTACCTGGAGGAAAAGTGACGGAGCACCTGCATCTTCCGCAAGACCCTCCAAGTTTCCTTCAAACAGAGCTGGTGCCTCGTGGCGCGATAGAGAGGCAAAGAGGGCCGAAGAAGAGGCACAGACCACTGGCGATAATACTACCGGTCGCCCAGACACCTCAGACCCCTATCTCAGAACACGCCCATACGACCGGGCAAGGACTAATAAGAGCCCCCAGAAAGATGATGATGGTGCGGCGAAAGCCATCGCCGAGGGGAGGCGCATCTACATTGGCAACCTTCGCTACCAGGCCAAGCCACAGGACATCGAGGAGCTCCTAAAAACTAACGACCTGGGTCATTTCACCAACATTCACATCTCGATTGATTCCTTCACTGGCCGGAACCCCAGTTATTGCTTTGTCGAGTTTCCCGATGCGGACTCGGCGAAGACGGCGATGGAGATTTTGGAAGGCAAGGAGCTACTCGGTCGGGAGGGTAAGTAGATTGATCCTATCATTATCTTTGATTCACTAGCAGGGCTATGAATCCTAGACCAAGGCCTACGCATGGAACACATCTAGTTATCAAATACTAACTCGAGACGTTGTAGTTAAGTGCCGACCGTGCCAACCTAAAGGAAGCGGGTCGGGCGGCAAGCCAAGTGAGGCGCCGAGCCGCTGGGGTCAGTGGTCTGGTGAGAAGCAAGGCGATGACCAGTCCCGGCCAAAGCAGTTCGACAGATATCGTCAAGACCAGACCGGCAAGCGCCTCTACATCGGCGCTCTACCGAGAATGCACGACCAAGCGACAAATTTTGCCGAAATGACAGAGCTCTTCAAGGATTTCAAACTGTAAGACGTCCTTCCTCGTTCTGCCTAGACTGCAACTACTGATGCTTGACTAGCGAGGCCATTAGCAAGCGTGTTTCTGCCCACGAGAGCACCCGGGATCTCCCTGGCCGCCACGACTACTGCTTCGTAGACTTCTCAACACCCGAAGAGGCCAAGGAAGCCATGGAGTCACTGAACGGTGCTTCCTTCCGGGGGGAGCTTATCAAGGTGTCCCCGGCGAAGGGCCGCTCCAACAAGTGGCGGGAGAGGGAGGAGCTCGATGGCAAGCGGGGTTTCGATCGACAAGAAGCGCCCGTGAGAGAATGGGGCGCCGACGAATGATGCAGCACGGCCCGGGACTTCTGTATCAAGTTCCAATGATGATCTGGATAGCGATGTGTTGGCGTTGGGGAGTAGTTTGACCTCGGCATGATTCATAGACGTATCGGAGACTGCCAATCGGCTCTAAAAGCAAAGAATACTCTAAGCAAAACTCGCGCTCTTTGGCATCACGTCATGCAAACGACATCACTGTTGTAGTTATGACAACAATAGTAGATATCGCACTCCCTGTCAGCACAGTGTTCAGGGCTCGGTCGAAGCGATAAGCCATGAAGTTCTAGAGCCTGCCGATTAATTGGGGCTCCCATCAATTCTGTCAACAGTAATTGGTCTTAGTCTCACCAATAAGATACCCAATTTCCCCGGTACCCATTAGCTATGCTGATAGTGAGTAGTTGGGATGAGCGTGATGATATCGCATGCATATTTCATACTTAACCCGACTATATCTTACCTTGTTAGGTTTCCATGTTTAGTCTCTTAAGTTACCAAAGCACATTAAGCGTGGCTTACAAGATTCATCAAGGCGAGACACTTCCCAAGATACCGTATTAGTACAGGTATTTACAGAATACTGCTATCTCGCCTCCGCGGATTACACAAAACAAAGCTAATTTTATGCAATTTTATACCATACTAAGCAGCTTACTTGCTGAAGAGATAATCCGACTATACCGGCACCTTTCCCACCATCGGCCCTCTAACCCGCCAAACTCTAAATTGGCCTCCAAACCGCGAGGGCCGCGTGGTATCGGCCCCTAAGCGACGACGCAGGATTTCCTTGGGCTTATACCTGCCGTCCGACGGGCGACGCTTGCCCCTGTCGCGAGCGGGACGCTTGCGTCTCCCCTCTGAAGCTATATGCCGCCAACAATCAGGGCAAAAGCCGTGGGTTTTTTCTTTGGGGCCACGCGTAGTGCATCTCACTGGACGCAGGGCGTCGTAAACATGCCCGCAAGAGAAGACGCGGAGAATATCACCCCTCGCACGCTCGGTGGCGACTGTTCGCTTTGTGGCTTTTAGCGAAGCGTAGTCTGCTTGGGTTAAGTGGTCACAGACTATCTTGTTCATTATTAGACACATATCGCACTCGTCAGCGTTAGAGCCTGTCGCCGCGCGTAGCTCGGCGAGGAGCCTTGAAGGTCTGTTCACTTTGCTCTCCATCTTGTATAGGTTGGTTAGAACGACGGCAACTACTGTCTGTGAAATTGCCAAGTGCTGGTATTCTTGAACCATCTTTTGCAATTAACGCTTGGCCTCAGATATCTACTTAGGTATATATGCTTGATCATCTTCATAATAAACACTCAAAGAGATCAAGAACAATGTTTTTGTGTAAAAAGGCCATTGTTATCGTTGTTGGCTTTATACGATGCTTGTTGTCTGCTCTTGAGGTACAAGGAACGAGCGCCATTGGTGTGTGTGCGCTCTGATGCACCTAAGAACATCCGATCAGCCCCTTCCGATCGGCGCAGAGCCTTATGCACGCAGATCTCTCGCCCTAAGTATCAACTCAATCCCATTAGGTCATTGTGGACGATTCTTGTCATACGAATCTTCAATTGAGTTTAGCCGCGTTGATATGTCGATATGCGACGACTATAGTAAATAAATACAGCGGACAGATCGTTCCAGTGCTTGCAGCACCTGGACCAGACCACGGCCTCGGAGACCTTCCTCTTTAGGAATGACGGTGCTCCGTCGTACCGATTACTAACATTGCGTAGCTGGTCTAACCTCACCTCACCTCACCTCACCTCGAAGCTGTGAATAAACAGCCCTTCGCTATCTGCCAATTGAGAAAGACTAACACCACCTGAATTCCGTCTAATCCATTTCTCAAAATGACGAGGCGGACAATCTCACAAGCGCTCCCAGAGCAGGCGATACCGTCGTCGCCAGATGCGGTACCGGCCCGCATCCGCTCCACAGCATTCGGGATAACGGTGCATCCCAAAGGCGATGAGGCCGCCAACGCATCAACAAAGAAGACGGTATACACCATCATCAAGACCAAACTACTAATCCCCGGCGATGGCGAGCCAGTGACAAACGCCGCCCTCGTCATTGAGAATAAGCTCATCGCATGGGTCGGCGCCGAGGCTCACGTACCGCACAAGTACACAGACGGGGTGCACCGGACCTTCACGATCCCCGTCGTGATGCCCGGGCTCTGGGACGTGCACGCGCATTTCGGCGGGGAGCCCGCGGACACCAGCGAAGGCGACCATAACGCCTTCTTCCTGCAGCACCCGGCGATCGCGGGGGCGCGGCTGACCAAGGGGTGCTGGGAGGCTCTTCAGCGGGGGTACACGTCGCTGCGGGACGTGGCGGGGTTCGGGTGCGAGATCGGGCGCGCCATCGACGACGGCAGCATCGTGGGGCCGAACGTATACTCGGCGGGGGCATGTCTGAGCCAGACGGGCGGGCACGGGGACCTGTTCACCGTCCCCGCGGGCGATGTGCACCTGAGCTTCGGGCTCGCGGGCGCCGCGCAGCCCGGCCACTGGGGGTCGACCATGAGCCTGCTCGTGGACGGCGTCGACGAGTGCCGCCGCGCCGTGCGCCTGCAGATCCGCCGCGGCGCCAGGTGCATCAAGATCTTCGCCAGCGGCGGCGTCCTCTCGCTCGACGACAACCCGCTGTACGCGCAGTTCAGCCCCGAGGAGCTCGAGGTCATCGTCCAGGAGGCGGCGCGCCAGCAGCGCGTCGTCGCGGCCCACGTNCCATGGGAAGCCGGGGATCCTGGCTGCTGTGAGGGCGGGCGTGGCGACTGTTGAGCATGTCTCGTTTGCGGATGAGGAGTGCATCGAGCTTATTAAGAAGAAGGGCACTGTATATGTTGCTACGCGCACGATTGTCGACATGCTGCTTAAGAGCGGGGGCGAGGGGTTGACGAAGTATCAGTGGGAGAAGGCGCTGCTGTGCGGCAGCAATCATCTCCGCGCTTATAAGATGGCGGTGAAGGCTGGGATTCCTATCGCCCTTGGTACCGATACTTCTCCTGGGTTCAACATGGCTATGGAGCTGGATTATGCCGTGCAGGCTGGCATGACCCCCCTGGAGGCCATCAAGGCTGCGACGGCGAATGGGCCGCTAAGCGTCGGGGCCATGGCGCCTAAGACGGGGCAGTTGGAGGTGGGATATGAGGCGGATATCTTGGGATTACTGTATAATCCCGTCGAGGACGTGAAGATATTACAAGAGAAGCAGAACATAGGGTGGGTTTGGAAAGGAGGACGACTATTTAAAGGACCGGGAGTCGGACCGTGGGGCGAAGAGCCTCTGTGAGAAGAGCATGTGATTATTACGGCTGATACCTAAATGATAGTACACTTAAAATAACAGAAACCCGATTAGTACACGATGCCCGCGTGTCTTCAAATCTCAATTACAAGCTTGTCTTCTCCCCGAGCCGCCCTGTATTTGTTCGTTGCCTCGATCAGGGTATCGCACCCTTTCAACAAGAACCCCCACTTCTTCGCAAAGCCGGGTGTGACCTCCCACCCTGTCTCGGACCAGGGCTCGCCCCAGATGAGGAGGCCGTTGAGCTCAATATCGTTGAATCCCTCGTATAGCCCACCCATAACATCTATGCAGAACTCGTCTTCGTGGAAGAGGGTATCATAGGAAATGATGTTGTCCCTCAGCTTAGGACAGGGGAATGTGTCTACCCACATCTCATGCGGAGTCGTTTGCTGAAGCCACGTATCCTGCAACGAGGGCGGTAACACTTCTGGGGGGGGGAGGGAAGTCCTTGGCGAAGAGCACCATGCCACATTCTACAGGTAGCCTGTCTATGAGCCTTAACAAGGCCATGTTTGACAACATACCTCGGAAGACGTTCAGTTGTATAAGGACGAGGAGTCGGTGGTCTGGAGACAAGGGGAAGAAGATGGTAGGTATGTTGGTCCAGTCATGGTCTTTGTCCACGTAAGGGAACACGGGCGGGAAACGTCGTTTCGAGGCTTCCGGGCTAAGATCCTCGTCGGCGAGTGAAGGGCTTGGCCGAGGACGATACACGCCCCGTGTGATATGGAAGGATACAGACCGGTTCTTTAGATTCTCCCAGTAGGAGAACGGCTTAAGTCTCTCTAGCGGCACAATAGGTGAATTCCGTCTGAGAATGAGGTGTTCTTCTAAACTAGTTTGCCCTTGTCGCACGGCGACCTATCATTAAGCCCAATGTCAGCGGGGCTCAACCTATGCAGCTAGTTTGAACCGGGAGGAACCTCACATCTAATGCATTTACAGCAGCCGAACCTGGAGGTACTGTGGGCTGGCTTTCAACTTCGTCTGTACTGATAGGCTTGCCGGAGGTTACTGCGGCTTTCTCCGCCTGTCGACGACCTGCAGCTCAGTTACTAGGGGGAGCTTTATCACTATAATAAGACATGAAAGCTATTCCGGGGAGCCGGTTCAACGACATCATACCCACACGATGCTACATGTGCTACATGAAGCACGTGTTGGGCAGGTAGGTGGCTTAGGTGGTTTAAAACGGGTAGGGGGTTGCAATATGCCAGTCACTTACGCCATGCCCGTTGATGCAAGCGGTTCTGTCGTCGTCTCCTCTCGGCGGGGTCCGTCAAGCCGGTCCAATCGTCGCCATCGTTGTGCGCCTTCCCCTTTGTTACTATCTACTACTTGGTACGCAGAAGATTATCTCTATATGGACAAGCAGCTTACTCACCTCCCGTAAGGCCTTTACAGCGACTAGCTCGACACTCATGATATCGGGATTTTAGTTCAAGTACGAAGAGATGGCACAATGGATGTTTTGTGGAAATCGAATAAGCAGAGGTGTTTGATGCAGTCTGCTTATCCTACACAGACTTTAAAAGCGTAGGAATGTCTCCGTGGTCAAAGTCGGGACGATTTCAGATGTTCCTCCACGTTCCTCCTTGATGGCAAACACGGGGCTGGAGTCTATCCGAATGGTGCTGATGGCGGGGCGGCTTCGCCCACTAACGCAGGGCGAAAAGCAGAGCTATATGGTGCTAATCTGAAAGTGGTATAGGTGGCATGCGAGCTGCTTATCCCCCACACCGGGGTCTCGGACAAAAGATCGTGGGTTATATCCCGGTTTAAGTATATCTTTAGATTGATGAATCCTATCGTTGGTTTCGCCATCACAATGTTTTTTTCTAGTATCATGAATTGCTGTTATCTATGCACGTCTATTATGTCGGGAAAGTTGACGAGTCCGACGGCTTATCATAGATGGCAATGCTTTTGGGAATACACACTTGTTGTGGCAGAGAGGCACTACTTAAGGTCAACGCAGGACGATATGAGAACTCACTCTAGCAATACGTGCAGTTTATTCACTGGCCGTGACTTTTCATTTATCAGTAACTCTGCTCATGCCCCGACAATATAAGAATTGAAAATTTGGAACGTTTCTCGAACGACTAATATCGATAATAGCCATGCCAGCCATGTCGGGATTCGTTCATTTCAATCCGGAAAATGATATTCCACTTCTCGAGGGAAAGGTCATCCTCGTAACTGGAGGTCAGAGTCAAGTATGGTTCCCTGAACTTTCTCATACTTACCAGCTTCTCTAGGCACTGCGGGTTTAGGAAAGGCTTCAATACAGGCTCTAGCAAAGCGTCGACCTTCACACATCTACTTCACTGGGCGCAACGCCAAGGCCGGCGAAGCACTTATCGCCGAGACGAAGAGAACCAATCCCTCAGTAGGCTTGACATTCTTGGAGATGGACTTCCTTTCCCTCGCCTCAGTAAAGAACGGATGTGACCAGTTTGTTCATGATCGTCTAGATATCCTGATGTGAGTACTTGTGTTGTGTCTAGATGTGTGGCGCCAATATGCGCAATAGGTGCAATGCGGGCATCATGTTCAAGCCGCCTGCGTTGAGCAAAGACGGATATGAAGCAACATTCGCAACAAATCACCTTGCGCATGCCTTAATAATCAAGCAACTATTACCAGCTCTGCTTAGAACTGCCGCGAATCCGGGAGCGGACGTCCGGCTGATTAACTTGACGTCGGAAGGATGGTCAGGTCACCCGAGAGAAGGAATCAATTTCTCCACTCTTCAAACCACGCAAAACTCCATGTTCGGGAAGTTCACACGTTACGGGTAAGTGGGAAAGAGTTTTACAAGAGGAAATGCTGACCGCTACTACAGTCAGAGTAAACTGGCAAATGTTGTATACGCGGCCGAGGTCGCTCGACGTTATCCACAGATCATGGCGGTCTCGGTCCACCCCGGAGTCGTCAAGACAGATCTTGTCAACACACTAACCCGCTCTGAAAAAGCCCTTGTATATGGAGCGAACTTCATGATGGGTGTAAAACTGATGGAAGAGGACCAAGGCTGTCTCAGTCAGCTCTGGGTGGCAGCGGGGGCACAGAGAAATGAGCTTGTGAACGGCGCGTATTATCGTCCTGTCGGGGTCATGAGCAACTCTGACCTCGATAAGATAGCGACAAGCCAAGAGTTCGCGAATAAGTTGTGGACTTGGACTGATGAGGCGGTGGCAGAGGTCTTAGGATTGATACCAGAGAGATGACTGTAGTGGGATAAAAGTTGTTGCGCTGGAAATGTACCTGCATCAGCTAAATTTTAGCTATTGCGTCTCCCACACCTGCCTTTCCAGTGTCACGGGCACTGTGCCGGTCAAGTGCTGGGCGTTAATTGGGCAGAAGATTTGGCTGTGACAGACAAAAAGGGGGCTTCGGGCAGGACTCCGGGAGGACTGTCCGGGATAAATAACCCGGCAGTGGCTCTACGTGGAGTGGGTAGTTGAGCGACTAACTTTTGTCGGTGTACCCTAGGTAGCTACCGTAGCCAAGGCCGAATAAAAAATCGCTTTTTGTGATAACTCAGAGTCAGGCGCTACGGAGGTCCGATTTCTCGTATCCGCCGAAAATAGTATTCAACCCATTTGTTGGGTTATCGAAGTTGAAGACAACAGGTCATCTCAACTTAATTCTATCCCCTTAATCCAATAACAGGGGCAGGGAGCTGCCCATGCTAGCCTTGCGATATCTCATCCCACTGGCGGGAGCTTCCGCGCCCTGCCTAACAGTGGCCTCAATCTGATAGGTAATCCATTCTAAAAAATACCATTGTAGATGCTATGAAGGGTTTATTGTTGAAGTCAAGTGATCATTAAGGTCTTATTGTCACAAATAAGCAGTGACATTACTTAGCACACGTCCAATTGTTCTGTAAATGATAACGAGCTGACGACATCGCTCAAGGCCCTACTCTACGTAGTCGCTACCTGAGTAATGTACTTAATATATCGACCACAAGGGCGACCTTTTGAGAAGTGGCTATAGAGCGTAATCTAATTTTCGAGTTCTTTAATAGGATAACTCGCTATTCTATGTCAGTGTTGCCAAGCATAGCGGCTTAAGTAAGGGTGTAGCCGTTAGTCCTTATTATTATTAGCGGGAACGTCCCCCGGTGCCCACAATTTAGCCCACTGAAGCTGTCAAACTGGCGCGCACTGTAATGGAACATAACCACGTGGAGGCACTATCGATTGCAGTTGACTTGGAGGCGACTTGGCAGATAGCCAGGCAACAAAAAGGAGTTACCTATTGCTCTCCAATAGCAAACAGCCTCTCGCATAATAAATTTCAATTACCGGTATCATGGCCACTCAGTAATAATATGTACACTAGATAGGTTTTCCGGGCCCTGTCCGAGCTCGTTATTGAGAACAATCTCTACCTGACGTCATTGTCAGATGGGCGTTAGATGTATACTGTACTGGACCGTGCAGGTCGGTCAGGAGCATTATAATCAGCTTCATATGCCGAAGTAATTGGGCTATAGGGGAAAGTACACACTGTGTCGACACGGTTAGAGCGCGGCTTTGGAAATAGTGCCTATAGAGCATTGGACACTTCAGTACCACTCTCCTGTCAAGAACCCAAGAGGCCAATTTGATGGTATATCAAATTACTGTAATACCATGGTAGCCCACCTACTCCCGCATTCGACCTAGGCGGTTGATGAGCCATGGGTCTGGGATACAGCTCAGAGCCGCACGGGCTGTATACTACAGTTCGGCCACTTAGAGCTATCTCTCGCTAGGGGCTCGGGATATGATGGATCGCAAGAAATAGAAGGAAATAGATGACTAAATCTTCAGAGGGGACTTTGCGAGAGGCTCCATTGAAGGTTAGGAGGTGATCGTCACCGTAAGGGGTGAAGATTGAAGTCGGCAATGCCTATATATATGGGTTCATCGACCCCAATCTCTCATGACATCTCATCACCCTCATTCCAGTCCTCAAGGCAAGCTCACTGTCACTCTTTAAGACCCTACTTAAGTCATTCTTTTAATTACCAGACCTATCGCTCAGCTCACCAACCGTTCCCAACTCAACGAGCCTCTTAAATCGCGAAGATGCAGTTCTCTACCTTTGTCCTTGCCGCCCTTTCCATGGGCTCTGCCATCGCTGGCCCCCTCGCTCCCGTCCAGGCCTTCAGCAACGTCGCCTCTGCCGCCGCCAATGCTAGGACCGTTGTGCACGATCAGCTTCTCCAGATCAGTAAGTTCAATTCACCAACTTGTACTGAAGTTGGCAGCTAACATGAACTCGAGATATTCTCATCGGCGGCACTCCCAATGCTGAGAGCGTCACTGAGATTCAGAAGTGTCTGGTGAACGTCGGCCAAAGCGTGAACGGTCTCTCTGGACCTGCCCAGGCTCTTGGCGGCGCTGGCTCCGTCCCTCTCACCGGGGCTCAACTCAACTCTGTCCCCGAATTCGCAGCCAACCTTGTGGGCATCGCTGTCGATATCCAGGCTATTGGCAAGGCGCTTATTGGCGGTCATCTCACTAAGGGTAGGTGCTTTCCGTCTTGGAATCCATCGACTCGTTATGTTAACATTCATTAGATCAACAAGCTCAGATCCAGCCCGAGCTGCAGTGGGCTTTGGCTCCTGCTGTTCCTATTACCCGACCTATCCTTGCCTACATCAAGATCGCCGCTCCTAGCCATACGAAGGTGTTCCAGCACATCGCTTACCCGCTCCGCAACATTCAGGCTCTTCTCAAGGTCGTCCTTGCCATTGACCTGGACCTGGACCTCAACATCTCTATCGGCCTTGGTATTTTCATCTAGTTAATGTCATGGATTTGTGAATTTCGGATCTGAAGGATGCGGCCTTCAGGGGTCATAGCATGATATACGGAGAGGGGGTTGGCAACATAAAGAGGCGTTTGTAATGTACTAAGTAATAATTAATTGATTTGATTGAGCTCTGCGAATTGTATTAATGTTTTGAGATGTCTGAATTCAGTTTAATCCGCGCCGTGAAGTGATATAACGTGCCTTACCTTTTACTACCTACACTAGATAGTCTCTTGACGAACTTGGGATCTCCAATTTCTATCTACCTATAATAAACCCTGCATGTACCCCGGCCGGCAAATGTGGATTGAAAGTGGCCAATTAAAAGTTAGATTGATTAACGGCTCCTCATTCCGATTCATCGCGAATTCATCTCTCATTCATCTCTCGCCTCCTTTGTTGTGTCAGGTTTCAGTATTGCGACATTTCATGAATTAAATAGAGTAATTGGACCAACCGCAAAAATGGCCTCGATCTTCGGAACTGTGCATCGTAACTGGCTAATGAGCAACCCGTCAACGGTCCCCAAGTCGTCCAAGCCGCTATCGTTCGGAATTCTTGGCGCTGCTGACATCGGGTGAGCGACAACGTGATCCGTAACTCCACCGGGTGAATCCTAACTCTCGAACACAGACCATCTGCCATCATCCTTCCAGCGAGGAGCCATCCGGACGTAGTGATCCAAACTGTGGCTGCGAGAGATCCTGCTAAAGCAACGGCGTACGCCCAAAAGCACGGGATACCCAACGTCGCCAAGACCTACCAAGGTTCGCGTAGCTCATGCCAAAGTATCCAGATGCAACGCAGTCGTCGCTAACGAGCATTCAACTCATAGACATTCTAGACGACCCGAAGATAGACTGTGTTTACATCCCCTTGCCCAATGGGCTGCACTATGTCTGGGCGCAACGTGCCCTCAAAGCAGGCAAGCATGTTCTACTCGAAAAGCCCTCGGTGAACAACAGCACGGAAGCCGAGCGGCTATTTCTCTCACCCACTCCCGACCTTCCCCGGTCTCCCTCCTCGCCTCCGCAACCTGTGCTCCTGGAGGCAACCCACAGCTTCTTTCATCCGGCGTGGGCACTTTTCATGTCGCACGTCACGCCCGGCGCCGTCGCGAGCGCGAAGAGCTCGCTCTGGGTACCGCGCTTTGTCTTCGGGCCCGAGGACATCCGGTACAACTTCGAACTTGGCGGCGGCGCGTTGATGGATCTCGGTGCCTACACGGCGAGTACCCTGGCCCACATCTTCGGCGCCGTTGCCGAAGAATGTCTGAGCTGTGAGACAAGCGCCCACGCCGACACGGACCCGCGGTGCGACCGCTCGTTTCACGCGCGCTTCCGGTTCCCAAATGGTGGCGTGGGCGGAGATGGAAGCGGATCTCAAGGCGCCGCTCCTTAAACTGACCCCGGAGATACACGTGACACACAGGCCGGTAGTGCTTGCTTCCGCGCCGGCGGGCGTCGAGATAAAGGAAGGAGAAGAGGTGCTGCGCACGCGAGAGATACGTTTCGCCAACTTCGTGCAGCCCGGCCTCTTCCATTCCATAACTGTGAGCGACCAGTTCGTGGTGCGAAAGGTGGGCGCGCCTGCAGGATCTGCGCCGCGGAAATCGTGGAAGCAGAGTAAGACCGTCAAGGCTTACACGTGGCGCGAGGCAGGTCTTGCTGGCTCTGAGACGCAGCCTGGTGAGCCGTTTTGGAGCACCTACCGCTATCAGCTGGAGCAGTTTGTGAACAAGGTGCGCGGACGCGACACGCCGCAGTGGATTGATGGCGCGGACTCCGTTGGTACAATGCGCATGATCGATATGGCCTACACGGCAGCGAAGCTTCCTTTGAGGCCGACTAGTGAGGAATAGGTATAATTGAAGTAGTGGGAAGATACATTTACCTACATGTTTGGATGAAACAGGATGCGGAAACGATGACTGATGGAATCGGAATGAAGTGTTGAATTATGATTTCTCTCCCTAACGTGGGCCTTATTTTCAGTTTACTTCGCCCTTAAACGCCATACCCCGATGTAGTAGTATCACAAAAAAATAATACAAGAGCTCCTCCAGGTCGCCAAGGTTGTCATTTCACAGGCGACATAAGAACGCCAATAGTTTCTCAGCACCGATCTCCCAGGTTGTGTCATTTTGGAGATGATGGCCCGCGCCAGGCACCCAGGCCAGTTCAACACCATGGCCATCATTATCCATGCCCCCTTCTCCCAATAAGGCGTGAATAGCGACATCGGGCGCGTCGATTTTCCGCTCACGAACGAGTTCGGAGAACGCTGTGCGATATGTCTCCGCGGTGTTCTCCTGCACCGGCTTCGTCATCAACTTCTCTTCTGTGCCGGCCATGATGAGCACTCGATTGCTCTCCCCCCAGCCCGTGATACCCCGCAGCACCCTCTTGGGGTCGACGAAGCGGAACATCATCCCCATAGGCCAGAGAAAACTCTCGTACCGATTGAGGTGACTTTGGAAGTCGGCGAGCTTGTCCTCGTCGTAGTTTTTGCTGAAAAAGACTCGCTTGACTAGAACCGGATGCGACAGCGGCGAGTTTGAGTGCCAGCCGTGGAGTATCAGCCGGAATGTGAACCAAGGGTCGAGGAGCCACCAGTTCACGTAAACGAGAAACCTGCTTCGTATTAGTTCCCAAATACGATGTACGGCACTAGTAAGAACGCCACCGATAGAAAGAAAACGTACGATCCCGTCCCAGGAACAGCTCCAAGGAGCGCCAGACCCTTAACTCTCACGTCGCCCTCGCTAAGAATAAACTGGCTCAATCCGCCGCCGCTCGAATGGCCGACAAGCACGACCTCGCTTCCCTCCAAGTCCTGGACGACCCTAATACCCGCCAGGAAGTCATTGGCGAGTTCGCGCTTCGTCGTCGCGTAGAGCATGCGGAGAAAAGAGGGATGCCAGCTCGCGCCGTGGCCGCGCGCTGAGATGGCATAACTTGTGACGCCGTGCGTGGCTAGATACCGCATGTACTCGTGCCACACCCAGGCACTGCCCATCCCGCCATGCAAGAAGACCACGGGTGGAATCCCAGGGGCTGGCTTTGCTGGCTTCGCGCATAGGAGCTCTAGGTCGCCCTTTGGCGTGTTGATGAAGGTTCTCGTGGTGCCGATGGGCGGGGGCGCGGGCGGCTCGCTTGGACGCCTCCAATGGAGATATTGATAGCTCAGATGTAGGAAGTTGAACATGGCTAGTGTCGTAGATGGGGTTAAGTAAGATGTATAATTATATAATGTGTGTCGAGAAGCCGAAGGGGGGGTATCGCCAAGAGGTTTTCTTAGATATAATGACAAAGCAAGGGAACAGGCCACGGCTTATTGTAGACTGATATATATACGACCTTTTTATTTTTAACGTATCTCGTGACTGATTTTCTTGTCATATATGTAAACAGTAGCCATCGGCATGCCGTCATGAGCTTGCGGGAAATCCAGGAGCTGAGTCTAGATTTTGCCTTGGCGGTCAGCCACAATCAGCACCTAGCGGATCTGACTGCCGGAAACTGAAAGCTAACAAACGAGGCTTTTTAGCTCGTGTCACGTTGGCTCATTTGCCTTCGATATTGATGATTGCGTTATTGGGATCGTGAATGCTAGCTTTAGTATTACTAGCCGCACGAACTGCCGGCCGGGCATCACCGCTGCGGTCGGTGCCGGCGAAGGCCATGGATGGGTACTACGTTTCGTGCGGTGGCGATGGATCTCGCCTCGATGGCTTGCTAATGGAATTATTTGCCAAACGTTACACCCATTTTCACATCGAAGAGGTTTTCCGTATGACGCCACATGATTTTAAGCTTATAATCGCCTCCAGGCAGCTTATTTGGATACTCTATTTTGTAATCTAATCGAACATGATCAAGTAAATGTGCCGTCATAGCACCAACTATTGAAATGAAGGAATAACCGAAAAAGTGATTCCTCAGCTTTAAGAGCTGGTTCTGCTGATACGTCGCAGGCTATTCCCCTCCCCCTGTCACTCTATTACTTATTCAAGAGGCTTGCTGCATGGGGTGCATGCGGCCTGGTCAAGGAACCGCCGAACATGATCAATGTCAGTGCGTGCGATCGATCAGGATATACAGTACAGTATGCAGCTTCAATGCGGGGTCGATAACTCTACGACTGAATACTTACCTACCCTGTACCTAACTGTAGGCCCAGCCAAGTCCTGTAACCCTGTAACCTGTAACCCAGCCGGGAGGGTTGGCGGGGTGAGTGGGCCAAAGGGTGCGGAGTGCCGGTACTGTACCCCCTATATTACCTTGAGAGCAGAGCCAAGCAAGTTGTCCCTAAAATGGAAAGCTTTGCCGGCGAAGCACCATTTTAATGCGTTGTAAATCAAAGTGCTAACCTACCTAAGGCACTTTGATTTAAATTTTTATAGCTAAATCTGTAACACTGAACTGACCATGATCAATCAGAGGGCTGCAGACACTTTTGGAGTTTGAGGGGTTCCGGATATGAAGCTCGGCCTTCCCTCACACTTAATTGTCGTTGCCAATCCGTGTTTGGGAAAGCAAAGCTTTCCAATAATAAATATACATAGAATGTCCTGGCCCGGCCAAATGTGACGGCCTCGGAGCTCACATACCTGAGGTTGCGATATAGACTTAGACTGTGTGTGTACTTACGAATTTCACTGAAGTTATCTGGCCCGATGGCCTTGTGAATACTTCAATGTTGTTAATACAGCCACCCTCAGTACGTACTTCATGTGTGTACTTAGGTAAAGTACAGTATATGCACCTCGGCGGTCCGGTGATGCCGCTATTCCGATACTGGAGTGAATGATGATCTTGTGTCTCCTTGCTCTCAAAAACATAAACATTCGTGCGGTGGTTGCCTGTGACATTGGCGATTTTAAACTCATCCCTTTAAACTCATCGCTTCAAACTCATCCCTTTAAACTCATCCCTTTAAACTCATCCTTTAAATTCATCCCTTTAAACTCATCCCTTTTTAAAATATTGCTCTAAATATTTTAATATTTTTAACAGCGTTAATTTATTAAATACTGTTCCGGCACAGGAAAAGAAAACATAGTCCCGCCGTTTGCTGCTGAACTCCTCTATCCACCAGAAATCCCTTAGATATCGATGTCCCCTGTCTCATGATCCTTCTCGCTCCCGTCAGCCTCATCCTCCTTGTTTATGGTCACTTGTGTTTAGATCAATTTGTCTGTCTCTGTAACGATGGTGCTTTCCGCCCTGTCGAGCACGTACCAGCTGTACAAGCAAGACACGGACTCTTTGGCGGCATGGCTCGCTTCCACCGCCAAGTCTCTCGGTTTCTCCTCCGATCCCTCTTCTGCGACTTCGTCTGCCACGTGCCGCGGTAAAACAGGCGGGGGTGGTCGACTCAAAGGAAAGGCACGCACCCAAGCCAAGAAGACAGCGACCCCGTCCACGGCTCCGAAGTATATCATCAATATCAAGGACTTTGTACCGCTCGCAGAATACGTTGCCGCAAAGGCCACTCCAGTGCCGGATACAGTCAGGACCACTATCGACCGCGTGATCGCCGTTCGAACTGGTTTTGGTACCAAACTCGAGAACCATGGCAACGTTCTCAGTGAGCTCTCGGATGCAAAACATCAGCACTTCATTGGAGGTGAGCAGCCTTCTTGATATGATTCCACTATGCTTAGTTGTCATCCTTTCCGTGTTACTGATACTGAATACACCTTGGTGAAGTGCTGGAGAGAGTACGCGAGGTTCTGACGCCTTTCATGCCGGCCCCTGTTGCGAACAAAAGTGCATCGACCGATGATAAGCTGAGCAATCGATTTGCTGGCCTTGCCGTCTACGAACCATCGCAAGAGTTCCTGGATGCCCCAGTACCGGACAGGCCGGCGAAGACTGAGGGCGACAACGACGTTTACGAAGCTGAGACCGAAACGACATTCGAACACGCTATCTTTGTTCTAAGCCATGTTATCGACGATATGAATCGCGTTCGAGCTCACATCCAGTGGATTTGGTCCAACTACAAGATTAATGCCTTCGACCTTGCTGCAGCTGCGATAGCGACCAATACCGCCATCGACCTCGTCAGGAACATGATAGACGACATCCTGCCTTTGTTAAGCAGCCATAGACTCGGTGATATGCTCCTGATGTTTTTTACGCTCAAATGCTTGGTGAAAGGCTGGACGATAGAAAGTATCTTCGTGGACAGCCAAGACGGCCTGAATTACGACACCTATGACACTGGCGATGGCACTTACTTGACCACCTACCGACTGCTTAAGGCATTCGCCAATGACCTCCAGCGGGTTCAGATTCCATTTTATAAAGAGGAAATCTTTGGCTGCTACGACCCGGCGAGTGATCGGTCCAAGAAGACGGGATGGGAGAAGTTTAAAGATGACAGGGCACTGCTGTTGTCGTTCTTCACCCAACAGATGACTGCTCTTATTTTTAACCACGGTTGGCCCGTCAAGGACGAGTTCTTACGCGGGATGGAAGAGCTAAGTAAAACCAAAGAAGTACCTTTCTACGTTGTATTTGCCGCCCAGGTCTTTCTTGACATCACCTATGAGCTGGGAGAAGCCATCCAAAGACCATTCAGTACTATGGTTTCTCATACGACATTCATCGATAATGATATTAAGTTACACTTTGAATTCCATGCTAAATTGAAGATTAAAACATGGCCGGCGACCAATGACCTGTTGATACGAGCAGTCCAGGAAACCATCAAATTGATGGATAAGGATCCACTGCGTGCCGTCCAGGCCAAAATGCACCAGCGAAATCTCCGCGAAGTCCCGGATGGAGAGAGTCATCGCCTGTTCCGTATGTCGCCAGTCGTTAGCGGCCTCTTCCTCTACTACTTCCGCACCAAGCACCGCGACATTGGCCTAGCCGTTGCTGATGTGTGGGGCTCAATCCAATATTGCCAGCATCTGTATAATGCATTGCAACAGGAGAAAATGTTAGATAGTACCTGGCGCGATATGGATGTTCTCTTCACAAACCTGGGTGGAGACAGCTTCTACGTGGGAGGCGAAGTGCCAAAGACACCCCAGGAGTACTTCAACAAGTTCTGCCTTCAAATGGGAACCTCACTCGCAGCAATGACCAGGAAAAAAACGCAAGACTACGTCCTTGCGATCCAGAGCTGGACCCCGTGGCCTGAAGAGGCGGTCGCCTGTTTTGTCTATGTTCAAGGCGCGCTACGTGAAAGACAGTGGCCAGGTTGACTTGACCCCTGAGTATGTGAGCCAGATCATCGAACGCAGCCTATTCGAGCAAGAGGACACGGATGATGGTTCATTTGCGATCACCCAAATTGAGGATCCCAAGAAACTCCAGGAAAAGAAGAAACTGCAGCACCCAAGCAACGAAGGACGGGGAAACGCGGCTAAGAGCGGCAATATGCCTGTAGAGAAACTCATCAAGTCATTGGTCTACGCTCTTCACGCCGAGACCCTGGAGTACACGTTTCCTTACCTGACCATGCATCGCGTGTGCTGGAGACTTCTGCGTAATGTCAAAGAGTCGTGTGATGAGGTCTTGAGACAACTCTATACACCCACGTACTTAGAGAAGGAGTGTCAGCTCCCGTGGCTCCTCGCACGGATCTTCATAGCGGCGACCGGCTCGGAAGATGAGGCGCCGGACCGCCGGCCGCTGCAGTTGGCGGCAGACGTTATGAATGGTATGCTTGATTGTGAGAAAGGTGCTGTCATCTGCACAGACGTCCTGGGAAAGCAGCTGGGGATGCCGGTCGCGTTCAAATATGAGCTGGATGATGATGAGGCGGAGGTCGATTGAGATCCTACCGGTGCCGCTGTGCGTAGTTGCGTGTAATGGAATGACACGCGGTATTTTGAGGAAGGTGATATGAGATATGAGCTGATGAGGAATCTCCTTGTTTTAGTGAATGAATGTACGCATAAGGTATCGAACATTTGATAGGTAGAAGGGCCCAGGTTGTAGTTATTAGTGTGCCCGATTGAGGGACTTGTGGATGCTAGGGCAGCTCTCGATAGCCTTGTATCTGACGTAAACTACCCTCTTGTAGCAACGAATCAATTGTTCACCTAGGTAGATTTCGGAGTGCTATGTAAAAGATTCTACCTAGGTCATAAGCTGTAGTGTAAGAGTCCGAGTCATGTTCAGGGTAGGGCCAGCCAATAAGGGGCTGGCCTTCGCTTGTAATCTGGATACGGAAATATAAGTTCAGGGGGTGTAAGGCAAGTACGACGAACAGTGCTGACACCATTGCTCCTCACAGTGGCTATACTCTAATTGCTTCCCTCTCTTCTACAAGATCAATATTCATCCCCAGTTGCAACAGGGGCTCAGATTAGTAGGCCTGAGGAGACCTGGTACTGTAAGTTAGGTATTCAATCTTTCACCATTTCCCTAGTTCTGTTTATGCTTTATTAATTTAGGGCCGCATAACTATTGGATTTAGCGGGCTGTTAATGGTGTAGGAGGAATGGAATAATTAAGTCTGTTAGAAGAAACGGTAAATGATCTCTTAGGTACTATAGTATATATCTTCCTTAACACTTGCCAAAACTCCAGAAGCTGGTAAAATCTTTGCTATTAGCACTCCTCTACAATCATCCCTATCCGGCTTATGAAGCACTCTGGTAGCACTTTAAGTTGAGCCACCGGATTACTTGAAGTGGTTAACCTGGTATCCCAGACTACGCCGATTGCTTCGGCTTTAGACTTCTCCTTCTCTTCAAGGCCACCCCGATCCAATTTTGGCATTAGTCGCAGTAACGCTAGGCCAGTCCCGGGCTACCGGTCTTCGGACACTACATTTTGTGGCGCCGCAGAGAAACGGGCTATATCGCACTGGACAAAGTATTGAAGTAGTGATGATGGTAATGCTGAATGGGGCAAGCCAATGGGATCATAGTTGGAGATTTTAGCGGGCAGGAAAAAGGAGGCGGCGGACTTAACTTCACACAACAGTCTATATATAAAATTCAAACATATATCTGCGCAGGATGGAAGCAGCGCGTTACTTAATCCAACAAACCTCATCCGGAATACTTACTCGAGCCTTGTCCGCTCCTCTCTCCTCTCGCCGACCTCATTTAGTTCGAAAACTTCCCTAACCATAATTCCATATACATATGTCTCTCCAATTTGACTAAAACACTGGATTCTTTTCCTCCTTGTTATTAATAGAGCAGTTTTCTGGTTTTCCTCTAATCGCAAAAGGTGCTCTGGCACCGCAAAAAACTGATATGTAATCTCCAATCTCAACTTTGCCCCCGAGCCCGAGTCGTCCCGCCATAGTAATGAAGAATGATCTTCCACGGCAAACCTCGAACCCTAGATGCTGGGAATTATGTAATCTCTCGTAGAAATCGTAGTACTCCGGCTTTGCAAGCACTTAAATTCTCTAGGTGCATCCAGTGGGCACAGAGCGTTGAGCCTCTTGCCAATGATGGTTGAACCCGCACCAAGTGTAGCAACATAGGATGCGGGAAGTCCGGAGAGCGACTGATGGCCGCAGTGATTTGTGTTGATGAGATT
This sequence comes from Xylaria polymorpha, assembly GCA_003426235.1. Lineage (NCBI taxonomy): Eukaryota > Fungi > Ascomycota > Sordariomycetes > Xylariales > Xylariaceae > Xylaria > Xylaria polymorpha. Next base: position 37,347 of record NQIM01000235.1, read on the forward strand.
GCGCTCGAGTCTCTCATGACATGTACTATGCTCATCAACTAGGCAGAAACATTTCTTTTCCCAAGTATGGTGTTCTATTCCAGCGGAAGCAGCATATTGTGCATCTTGCCAGCCTGAATTATGACCAGTCACTATTTCAACAACCTCGTCGATCACATTCATCTTTATTACACGTATTGACATATCACCCAATTATGAAAACCTTAGCCTTGAAAGTCGCACCCACGTTCTGCGTAATAACCCGAGGACACTCCTGCAAACAAGGTTGATATAGACGATGGAGAGCTATCTTCATTGGTTGAGTAGCAGTTGAATGGAAGGCAAATTAAGAGTGCGGTTAAAACAGCTCGGCTCTTAGCTTAGAGTGAAAATTCCAAGCCACCTAGACAAGGAGCATATACAGGTCATTATAGAGTTGCGAGGCGAAGCCAATCTTCACCAAACAGGATAACGAACAATACGATCCGTAATTCTAGAGAGCTTACCTGGATGTGAGGCCTTAGCTGGTAAGAAGTATGAAAAATTGTGGTGGGTTATAGGCAGCGTACACCACAAGCCAAGTAATACTTGACTTAACTTGCAAGTAACTTAACCAAGCAAAGCAAAGCAACGATTTCAAATTCCTTGCCCAAGCAAAGCAAATATTTTTTATTGCTTGCAATTACTTGCAAGTACTTGCAAATAATTTTGCTGATTTTTCTAGATTTTTTACAGGGTATATTTAATAAAAAACTTATATTGCAGTTTATATTGTACCGCTCTTATCGATAGCCTCTGCTACATACGCCACATATGCCACATACGCCACATACGCCACATACGCCGCATACGCCACATACGCCACGGCCCTATACCGCTCCGAGCGCTCTGCTCGCTTCGCTCGCGTCCCCCTTAATTTTATACCCTCCACTATACCCCCCACTTACTTAATTTACTTATCAATTAATTAGTCAAGTCAAGTAAAAGATTTGCCTCAAGCAAAAAAAAAAGCTAATTTATTGGCTCAAGTTAAGCAAAGCCAAGTAAAGCGCGTTTTTTGCTTTGCTTTGCTTGTGGTGTACGCTGGTTATAGGCAGCGGGATTTCGGACAACTGGTACTTATCACGAGGGATAGGTGACTGGATGGATGGATGGTATTGTGAATTCCAAGGACGAGCAAAGCTATTTCCTAGCGGAGATATAATTATAGCTATCAGGTAATGGTATAAATCAACTTATAATATTGCGCGAGACTCTAATCTTATGCTGCCTAGCCTATGTCTACGGAATATACATGCATTCTTTTGTTCGGCGTGATCGTGAGTATCGTCACAACAGCGTAAGGCGACGTAACTAGGGTAAGATAAACGGAATATCATATAGGCCTTGTCTTTTCCAATCTCTACTCCTCCCCTTTTTCGTCTCTTATTTCTAACATTTTATATGCCAAAAAATAAAATACTAGTTTGAACAAGGCGGGGTGCTTTTACTCTATGCGGGTATAAATCTTCGTTCATACAAATGCGGTACTAAATAGCGATGAGATTATAATTGTATGCTTACACCTATAACGCCTTGATAATCCCATCAACTCATCTTAACTGAAACTCAATTGCAACCTCACCACGAGCTACCACTACTGCAAATGTCTGGTTCCTGCCACTTTATGAGCGAGGGGTCGCCTACCCCGCTTTGTGAGCGATGCGCGCAAATTGATATTGACGGGCTACTAATTATGCGGCAAAGAGCATCAAGTCTTGCGCTCTCGTTCTCAGGAAGCGCCTAAACTTGCGCGAAAGTCGTATTTAAGCCTGGGTCCCGCAAACCCAGACTTGTTCATTTCGTGGTGTAGTTTATGTCAATTCTTCCTTGCCATTAGTCCAACTCCAGGCCTAGGTCCCAGGGTGCCGAACCAAACAATCGTCGTTAGAGATGTTGCCGAAGAGAACTTCGGACAATTTTATTCCGAGGGGATATTAGTACCCTTCTATCCTGGTCAGCTTTTCGTCGCACGTGAGTGTGGTGAGTTCTGGCTATGGCATCGATAGCGTGCCCCTCGTTATGGTCAAAGCAGATTCTAATACTTCTAGTGACGGGATCTGGAAGTTTGTATGCGCTCGGAAATGCGTTTTGTAGTATCGGCTCTATCGGTCTACCAGATTTCACCACCGATGGGTTAGCTAAAGGAAGAATCATCGAGCCGGACCGTGTAGACTATAGCGTGATCTGTAGCTGGATCAGTCACTGCAAAAAGACGCACACAGAATGCCTTAGTCTCTCGTTCATGCCGCTAAAGGTGATCGATTGCAGACGACGCACCATCACAAAAGTAATAAGGCATGCCGCATATGTCGCACTGAGCTATGTCTGGGGAAGGTCTGCCGCTTCGGAGGAGGAGCCGCCAGCTGCCGAACAACTCCTAACCAAACTACCTATGACAGTTGAAGAAGCCATTACGGTTACCCTGGCACTCGGATACGACTATCTCGGGGTTGACAGGTACTGTATTAGTCAGCATGGCGGAGATGAGAAGGCCCAGGAAATCGCAAGAATGGACGAGATCTATCAAGGTGCTGAAATAGTTATTATTGATGCTGCTGGAGCTGATCCTGCTCTCGGGCTACCTGGCGTGAGCCGACAAAGAAGCGCCATTCAGCCACGTGTTGCAACAACTACGCATACCCTTGTCTCCCTGATGTCATATCCCCTCAATGAAGTTCTAAACTCGAAATGGGCAACACGAGGGTGGACCTATCAGGAAGGCGCTCTTGCTAAACGTCGAGTCTTCTTCACGAACGAACAGGTGCACTTTGAATGCAGCGTCTACGGTTGCATGGAGACACTTTGTCAACCTTTGATGCACCCCGCTGCCGGTGTTCCAAGCATCAGACTGACAAATGTAATACCAGATATTAAATCCACGGGTACGATCATGATCAGTGACTATCTAAGAGAGTCTAGCAAACGTCAGTTAAGCTACTCTTCCGACGCACTGAATGCGTTTCGCGGGATCTTCCATATGTTCGAGAAACAGAGCCCTCCTATTCTCCATTGTGGAGGAGTTCCCGTCCTCAGCAATAATTCAGACAATCAAATCTCCCCCTCGGTTGCAAATCTGCTCGGCTTTTTGCATGGCCTCTGCTGGATTGCCCCATGGGAAGATGCAGTGCGGCGCCCTGGTTTCCCTACCTGGTCGTGGACAGGATGGCAATGTCTTGGTGGTGGTGTGGACTTCTATCAGCTCAACTTCCCCATCTACAGCTCGCTATCCCGGCTTTACGTCCACTGCAACGATAGAACTATTAAAGACTCGATTGAATTCGCTTGCCAAATCGAAGTAAGAAAGCAATGTGGCGCTAAGAGTAGCCCCTCGATCCCGCCGAGCCCGGATGCTTTATATATGAAAGGCAATGTCGTCACATTCCACTACTTAGGTCAAGACACAGCTGAAAACTTTTGTTTGGGGTCTGCCACGCGTAATATTCGTTTTGAGCACAGGAACAGGCCCGTCGCGTGCAATTGGAAAATGCGTCAAGCCTTTAATAACCCACTTGTACAACGGCGGCATTCCGAAAGGACCACAAAGCCTCAGCGCAATTCAAATCACACAGACTATGGATCTTAAATTGATCGGGGACTCAGTTTCTCCACAGATTAGCCAAAGTGACCAGCAAGCAGGAAAGAAAGGCCCAGAGAGCTTCATCCTTGCGCTTTTGCTGCTCCGTGAGGTTCGAGATCCATCCCCTGAACTCGCACTACACAAAGTATTCGAGGGGGTTGGGCTCGTGGTACTTGGTTTTACCACGGTTCAGCATTTTCAAAAGTCTGATTGGTTCTTGGAGGCTGTCGAACAGGACGTTGTCATTGTCTAACGTCTGCTCAACAGCAGATGTTATTATTCTGCTACAGACATACGCGCAAGATCCATCCTGCGTACGCACAAGGGAAGGAAACAGGTCACCGACAGATCCTACTCGACAAGGTACTGGTATTGTTGAACGTCATTCGATGAAGCTTTGAAAATATCAATTATAAATTATATCAGGATAACTATGGAAAAGTATGTTATACTTTAGACGGAAATGATTTTAATCATGTTCAACGGCCGCGTTTTAGCCATCTAATAATCAATGGTGCGTGGGTCGCCTGGGCAACGCAAATTGGAGGATATGCTAATTTGCCCAGTTGTAGCACACAAAAGTAACACTGTAGGCATAGCGAGAGGGGAGCAGGACTTATATTCATTGTCAAGTCTTCACTGTATAGCTATAATAAACAGTGCTATTTCGAACACACAGGAGGAATAAAAACAGTTATATATAGTTTTGCAGGGGTGTGTGGTGCACTTCTCATGCGTCAAGGGTGAGTATCTACCCTCATGGTGGTCTGATTGTCGAACCCTTGCCGCTTTGTAATCACTGGTTGCCCAGTCAAACGCTGATTGCACTGACCTATTTAATTTCCGAGCTCGCTATCGGTTGACACAAGTTTCTTTCAACTGCCATCGCTCGACGACGTGCGTTCTCTATTATTGTATAACAGGAGCTACAAGAGTGTCTTTCTAGAGCCCAATAACCCCCAAATTGCCACCGCGATGAGTTTCGTGCACCGAGTGGCTGAGGCAACACCTGAGGGAGCGCTAGAGCCGAAGCAACAGTCCCACGGGGAAGGCAGGCAGCACATACACCGAGAATCTGCACAAGAGCAAAGTGCGCAGAAACGGAAAAATAACAATAATGACGATAACAACAGTGCCGAATTTGGTTAGGGGGCTTTGCAAGACCGAGTATGAAACGCAGTAGCTAACTAATCTACAGATGTGCAAGCCAAGCGACCCAAGAACATTGAACAAAGTCATGCTTCCTCGAATCTCTGTAAGTTCTCAGATTACCATTCTTAATGGTCTGTCATATTGATACGATTTTTCGTCCCAGCTGCTGAGGCTCTGTTGGACCTGGTCTCTCCGTCGGCGTTGAAGGACATATGCTCCGTAGTCTTGAGAGATGAGAACGCCGGGTCAAAACTACGGGATGAGCTCCTATCACGTACCCAAGACATATTGGCTTACTGTAGAGCTGAGGCGAGGGAAGAGAGGGATGCGATTATTGATGACGCGAATCTTGCGCTTCAAGAGATGATGGAGATGGCTATCAGGGAAAGAAAGTGCATGTGCAATTGTGATTACTGGCCTATGACGCTGGAACCCTTCCTCTATCGAATTCAGAAGTTGCACGAGCGCGGTCCGCTTTCCAACGCGGCCGAGATGGCATGGGGAGCGCTCATCCAGGTCGCTAGCCTCTGCATACATGATTGGGATGATGGCGAGTTGAGAATTTCTGGTTTGGGGGAAGCAGACTGCGACGGATTCCATGACCATGTTGATGAGCTCATGAGGGTCATATGCGAAGCGCAGAAGGAGAGTGAGAACGTCTCGTGGCTGCGTAATGGTAGAATGGAAGAGATCCAGTCTCTACAACAAGAAGCTACCAAAAAAAATGGTAATAGGCCATACACATACCGATACAAGAGCACTCTCTTATTTCTCGGCCAGCTCTGAGCTTGGAGTTACAGTGCCTAGAGCTAATAAACTATACCTGGACCACTTGCGAGAGACTCTCGGAAGAGTGGCAGTCGTCAATTGTTGGAACTTGTCATGCTACGCTGAGCAACAGTGTATATTTGCAATTGAAAGGTGTAATGTACCTACTTATGAACTCCGACATTATTCTCGTGGAAAGATATAATAATCATGCTGGACTTGTTACTAGAAAGGCCGCTTTGCAGATGGGTCAAGTTGATCCCCTGCCTCCCTCACAGAAAATGGCTACACTATCATTATGGTATAATTATGATCTCATAGTGTCATGCTCGTACTAAAAATCCCCCCTATAACAATAATTAGATCCCACTCAATTCACTAGCCCTAGAAAATGACGGACCTCAGCCTATACCAGACGAAGGATTTCCCAATTCAAATCACGTCTTGCGAGTTCTCCCCTCATCACTTGATCCACGCAACAAGCACCGACAATTTGATATGCCCTTGGAGTGGCATTAGATGCATTGCATGGACGGAGTACAAACGGGTTAGGTGCACCAGAAAAGGCGCAGATCCTATCACCACATTTAGTCAAAGGAGGGACGGTAGCAAAGCGTCCCTGTTCAGTAACGCAGAGCCTCCGCCCAAAGATCAGGGGCATAAACTCTTCAAGTTCCCGAATAAAATGTTCAAGGTCCATCTCGGCAATTCTATCCTGTCGTACTTGATCCTTCTTACTGGCAACCTGGGCCCGTATATCTCGCGATAGCTGCTCTAGCGTGACGCGCACCTGGTCAAAATCTGGAGGTTCTGCTGACATTAAAGAGCCGGCATCTGTCACAATTCTCAGAATCGTATTGTGGCCTTTCTCTGCCACTCTCGGGTCAAATACCTTGTCCCCGCGAGCTATCTCGCACACCAGGTCAAGTTTATCAAGAAAATCAGAGATTTGGGTTAAACTCTCTTTGTCTCTGAAATCATATGTTTTGGGTAGAACCCAGGCCGTGGTCATCATCTCTTTGACTGTGTCGAAAATTGCTCCCTCAATACGAAGACACTTGACATCATTTCTGCTCTGTGTCTTGATCGGGAGTTTGACGTGACATGAACGATGTATAGCAGTCTCATGGGATTTGGCGTGATTCAGTGTCTTTCTCATACTAGCTAGATCAGGGTTTTGCCAGTCCGGAACCCAAGACGTTCTTTCGCTCGCCTCGCAACCTGGTGGTCCAGCCAACTCTGCACCCACGCCAGACAGTTCAAGGAGCTGAAGAGATGACTCGCCCATGAGGGAGAACCTAACAGCTTGTATAGTCGCGTCCAATTCTAGATTGGTACGATGATATTTCACCGGGATCGCAGATCGGGCGTTCTTAGTCGCTAGGCCTAGTAGACTGTATATTCGATCTCGAGGATCAGAGCATTGAAACTGGATGGAGCGGACCAAAAGCTCGCTGATTGGCAAACCACCAGGATGGGCCTTCATTAAGGCTCGGAAAGACTCCATGCCACTTATGTTCTCGATACCCCGACTCACTGCAACACTCGGAGTCAGTTATAGCCATCGGAGCGTATTTTGTGAGGGTTCCAAGCTTCTCAACGCTCCTTTGCATTAAACGATTTCCTGCTCTGAAAATTGCCAATCAAGAATAAAATAATCCCAAGTATTTCTCACCTTTAGGCATCATTTCCAATGAAACACCAAACTTATTCTCTCCATTTGGCGAGAAGGACGGGCCATGGCTCCTCACCGCCCCCACAACGCCTCCATCCCATAGACAGGCGTCGTGTCGTGTACGCATGACTACCTTTCTCGCAAGGGAGATCTCCTGGACGATCCAAGTGCGGGAGAAGAAATCATTGCATATGATATCGACAGCATCCTGAACTCCCTCAATCCCACGCCACGTGCTAACAGGAGGCGCATCTGGACCGAGCCAGCCTATCACATGTGTAGCAGAGCGGTAAATATCCTTCATCAGCGCCGTTTGCTAGCCTTTTTCCTTGCTATCACCCTGATTGATGCAAATAGAGTCGATCCAGAAATATCGGCCGTCTTGCACATCGTTGACCTCGGATCGAAGAGTGATGAGCAATTGGTGAATCGAACGAGACACTTCCAATATCATCCTACCTATCATAATCGGTACAGGGTTGTCGGATGTGCATCGATATGAGACCGCTGCAAAAGGCGGCGCTGAGGCCACGGGACACGAGATGAGACGGATATTCACTAACTTTAAACTCTTGATACCCCAAACCTCGTCGATAGAACAGACATTTAGAAGTCGGATAGTAGAATTTGCCTGGTCAAGAAGAGGATATCTACATGGCCTTGCATTGTAGGTAAAGACTCGCAGCATGAATCTAGGGATGGCCTCCTGGAAGAAAGTATAAGTCTTGGTCAACCCACCGGCCCCAGAAACAAGGCAGATGGTCAACGGAAGCATAAGAACGGTTGATATAAGACATAACGAGATGCAGTGTTCGGAAGCCAAGTTGCCCACACCCCATACATTCTGAGCCATGGAGTAAATTCAGCGGATTAAGCCGCATCCAAATTCTAGGGCAGGCATTGTCAGGCACTTGATAAGGGCCAGGGTCCTTCAAATATCCGCGATCCCCGCTATACGTGGCAGAGGGCTATCAATAGAAGGAAGAAGACAGCTTAGATGTACGGTGCACGGAAAAAACGAATGATGTTGCAAGAGGGGCGCGTATTGGGATCCTATGGGACATCCAGAAATTTTATGTGTCGAACAGCGTTGCATACATAATGTCTGCCTAATAAAAACGCTGTATATCCATGTTTTGGCCCCCAATTTCCCCTCATGTCTCAATCCTCTTTATCAGATCGACTATGCCACTCGTTTTCAATGTAGGAAGTGTATGATTAAAATAAAACAAAAGATCATGGCTTATATCCGTCTCTTTATATCCCCAAAAACACATTTCCCCATTTCAACTAGCTTCCCCCACTCCACTAGTAGCGCAAGCACTCACGATGCTTAACTTTCTAATCTAGTATACCATAAATACCGGAAAATAGGGACAGAGATTGATGATGGTTTTTTGGACAAAAATTATGTTCACTCAATTCTCCTCAAGGCCTCACATATACCCTTGAGCAGATGTATATAGACTCATCGAATAAGTACACCGCTTGGTTAGCGTATTACTGTACGGATGAACGCCATGCTGGATTAGGAAAGAGTTGATCACTGACTGATCAAGGATGTTTTTCATCTCGGTTTTAAAGAAAGTCTGCTGTTGGTGTCGTGTTTCTGACATGCAATAAAATAACATCGCGCGCCCAATTGAAAATCTACGTTGCTACCTATTCAGACACGATGCACACGCTTTCGGCCCTCTTGGCCGCGGGCCTCTTCTTGGCCCCCTCGGTGCTTGCCTCTAGCAGCGGGAAGCGTCCAAATATCGTCTTCATCCTATCGGATGACCAGGATCTGGAAATGGGCTCTATTGACTATATGCCTCTTCTCGGCAAGTACCTGAAGGCGAAAGGCACGACTTACGACAGACACTATTGCACAACTGCGCTCTGTTGCCCAGCACGGGCCAGCATCTTGACCGGCAAGATGGCGCACAATCACAACATAACCGACGTTGTCATGCCGTTTGGTAAGTGCTCCAGTCTCGAGAGGGTAACGCATAGGCTCATAGTGCGGAAGGCGGTTATACGAAAGTCGTCCAAGAGGGTATCAATGACGACTACCTTCCTCTCTGGCTTCAAGAAGCCGGGTGGGACACGTACTATGTTGGAAAATTATGGAATGCCCATAGTACCGACAACTACAATAGCCCCAGGGCCAAAGGTTGGAACGGCAGCGTAAGTCCCCCATCCTCGCAGTGACGCGCCGTTGTAAGTCTGAACCATTGCGGTAGGACTTCTTGCTAGACCCGTACACTTATGATTACTACAACCCGACCTTTGTCCGGAATTATGATGAGCCAATTCATCATGAAGATGAGTATTCTACGGATCTCGTGTCGCAAAAGGCGCTCGCCTTCATAGACGATGCGTCGAAGAGCGCACGTCCGTTCTTTCTCGGCGTTGCACCAGTCGCGCCACACAGCAACACCGAATATGTGAACGTCAACGGAACTACTCGAGCAGTGACAAGTGCGCCAATCCCAGCTAAGAGGCATGGAAATCTGTTCGAAGACGTCGTGGTACCGCGAACACCGCATTTCAACCCGGAGACGGTAAGTGTGTCGACCCGAAAGCAGCGGGCAAAAAAACAAGAAAGTGGGAACAAGCAGAGCTGATGATGACTTGCTAGCCTTCCGGCGTCTACTGGGTCCATGAACTCCCCAAGCTAAATCAAACACATGTTGCTGCCAACGATCTCTATTACCGGCAACGTCTCCGGTCCCTACAAGCCGTAGATGAGATGATCGAGGCTATCGTGCAGAAGTTGGAAGAGCACGACATGCTCGATCACACGTACGTCGCCTTCACGAGCGACAATGGTTTCCATATCGGGCAACACCGTTTGGAGCCCGGAAAGTTTTGCCCCTTTGAAGAAGACGTTCACATTCCGCTATTCATACGCGGACCCGGCGTGCCAGAGAACGAACGCGCGCCCATCGTAACAACTCATACCGATTTGGCGCCGACTTTTCTCTCGATTGTCGGAGCACCGATGCGGGGAGACATGGATGGAGAGGCGATCCCACTCACGAAGCATGACATCCACGCGTCTATCGGAAACCGATATGAGCATGTGCAGGTCGAATATTGGGGCTATGCCGTGTCAGAGGGGGACTATGCGTACCAAGGTAAGAGCTCACCCGTGACTCTATCACTCGTGAACTTAACGTCTTACTATCTAGGGTATCTGATTCCAAACAACACGTATAAGGCTCTTCGCGTCGTAAGCGACGAGTACAGCTTTTACTACTCCATCTGGTGCAATAATGAGCACGAACTCTACGACATGAAGGTACGCAACGGGAATATTGCTCAATGACTTGAACCTCACATTGGTAACCCATTACTTTAGAACGACCCATATCAGTTGAAGAACCTATATCCGGCACATTCTACGAATGGAGACAAAAGGGTCTTCTTTAGCCGCCCTCTCGCACAAGTTCTCGCTCGCTTCGATGCCTTGACGTTGGTTCTCAAAACATGCAAGTCGGAAGGATGTGTCAAGCCGTGGAAATTACTTCACCCAGGAGGTGACGTGACGAATCTTAAAGATGCCGTTAATCCCAAGTTCGATAGCTTCTACGAGAACGAGGTGCCGAAAGTCAAATACGATCATTGTGCTCAAGGCTTCTTCTTAGAACTCGAGGGACCTATATACAACCAATCTGTCGCATTTATTACGGTTTAGTTAGGGGCAAGACGCCGGGGAAAGTGTACAACATGGTAATGTAAATAGCGTAGAGATACTAGACTTCTGTAGAACCTTCAGATTACAACATAGGAATTTGTTAGGGGGGATGGTACACTCCTTATAAGCACTACTAGGTCTCGTGCCCTCTGGGTTACTTTATCTTCTCGCGATAATCCCGAATACCTCGTACCTGCTCAATTGTATGTGTATCAACCCCTCCCAGCACAAACTAGCCGGTTGTAAGATGGCAGGGGTGCCTAAAACTGTTTAAAATAATGCCTTGTTTCTTATTGAAAGATCGGCTAGTAGACTCGGTGTAAAAGAGTCATGGGTAAAGCTAGGAAGACTCTTGCCGTGCCAGTGTCATACGTATATTAGGTTTTGTTATCACATTAGTAAAACATCTTCGGCCTTCGGTATTTTCCAGCCTTTAGCTTTACCGTGCGTGAGGCCATGTGCGTAACACTCCCTAATAAACCTGAAATGCTCACTGGTCGTAGATTTCTCGCAGTTGGCTTCAAATCCCTCAACTGGGAGGCTACGCAGACTATACACCTTGTCCACATCGGATTTCCGATCGAGTGCTAGAGCATGTAGAGTTGTTGGAGCTGGTCCTTTGTTTTTAGAAGACGGTTTGTGTGAAGATATTGCATTGTTGAGGGTGGCTGTTTAAAGACGAGTTCTGATTAGAAGCTTGGCGTTCTTGGCGTTAACGATTTTAGGATTTAGTCTTGGAAGAGCTGAGATCTATTCTTGGCATAGAATCATCAACGTCTTTAGATGATTAGATAGTGCAAAATAAGGATTACGATTAATATCTACAAAGCTAATAACTAGCTTCTTTTTACTTTCCATGAGATGTTTTCTAAGAGGTAAGCTAGGATCAATCCCAGCATGAGAGAGAAATACATCGCAAGCCAAGGAAGTCAAATACTACTTCGGTCTAACTCTTGGTCTTGGGCTAAGATACTTAATAATCTGGCCACAACCTATTACATTTATTAAGTAGTTCCTTGCGATATATATAAAAAGACAAAGGAACATGCAAATTTGGGTTGATAATGGTGAGTAGAAGGTAAGTTCACTCTGTTACTCAGCAGGTATAGAACCATGCACAGACCACCACATAGAACACTACAGACCCCGCTACGGCCCGTCCCAGGTACCTAGTCTGTAGCTAACCGTCTTAGCTCCCATGCCAAACCACCATATCATGCCGGATAAAGAGCTATTGCAGTTCATTTTGCACATAATCTGGTGCATTTTACATATATCCATTCCAATCTTTGCCAAATCTACTCAACATATAGGCAGTCCAACTGGCAGCGGGTTATATTGGCCAATTGCCAGCTGTCATGCACGGCACGGGCCATTGGACCCCATGTCTTGGAACTAAACGGAATAGGAAGGAGCATTTCCCCCATTCAGACGCATGGACCACAGCTCATAAGCTTGTCAAGTTCCCACGGTCTGAGGTACTGTATTTATTTCACTCCGATTGTCAACCGCCTATGTTACTGCACATATGAAGTAAGGGTATAAGGTGTAGGAACCTTATAATATATTATTTTTTAAGGGTGGTTATCTCGGACCTTATTTTTTCAGGGGGCCGCAACATGTGCCTTATTGCGCGATCTCGTCAATGTCAGGCTGAGGAGAAGACGGTACTGTTGGGGATCAACACGCTCAAAGACGAGATACATCGTATGTCGTGATTAAGGTCTCACGTGGGGCATCGAATCGACGGTGGCCTGGTTGCAGATGGTTATGCAGCCTCCGACGCGAATGGAACTTAGCCGACTCGGATCTTTGGACCTATCAGTTGTGTCGACAGGCATGCCGTGAAAGGCGCGTGACCCCTCGGCATATGCATACCTATGCACACCTTGTTGTGTACCTACTGACAGGCCGCCGCCAAGTCTCGAAGGAAATAGGGTCCTGGGTTAGGTCCTTAGGTAAGGTCCTCAGGCCATCGTTCCACGTGTACTGTACCCCCCTCAGCCCTACTAACCCTACCGGCCGACCTTATCAGCCCGCGCCTATCTCACCGCTCCAGGCGGCCTCGGTGGTTCTCATGATGTCTCTTATGCACATATAGATGCGATAGCCCCTAGACTTCCCAATTAGCCACGAGGACGACTCTACGACTGGTAATGGGTGCGGAGAATAAGGACTATCAATCGGACGAGTGGAATTCGCGAAGGGAGGCCTTCCGGCTATTGGTAACAGCATGTCGAATGAATTCAAGTCTAGCCGTTACCCAGCCGTCATCTTCGATGGTGACCTCGCTAATGATGAGCTCAACTGCTCGGATTTTGTCGATATGGTGGATTGGAGTAGCCTAGGACTGAATCTGTTGGACCAAGACCTTCCTGGGTCTGAAGGACACACTACAGGCTCAAGCCTCACCCCTGGCAACCCGTCTCCCGATGTACATGAAACCCAAAATGGGTATGTGTCTGAGCTTGATATTTCGAATGTCGAGGCTGATGGCGCTCCGCCCAAGCAGTCCAATGACACTGATACCATAAGTGAGTACTTTGGCAAAGCGCTCTTGAATGTCCAATCTGACAACGCTAGATATGAATAATCCAGAGACTTTAGCCACTTTCACCTCGCTCCTGCTGTTCGCGAACAACCCCTCGGCACGGCACATCGAGCTCAAGGGGTGCGATTACCCACACCAGGCGACCATTCAAGCCCTCGCTATGAAGCTGAATTTACAGTGCTTTCGAGATGTATCTTCCGCGACTGTCTATCTCCGGAAGTATTCTAATGAAGAGACCATTGCTGGCCTAGGACAGCAGTTAATCAGCCCACTTGGAGAGTCTTCCAATCCCGTGTCAATCCGATTCGAGGATCGCAGCAACCAGCCCAATCGGACAAATGAAGCCCATGCCTCATTCACAGCGCATGTTCCTGGCTCTGATCAGGACTTTGGAGAAAACCACAACTTTGATTTATCAAGTGATGATCTTCACGTCAATGAATGCAACCATGGTGCTTTCGCCGAGAAATCCCCTTTGAGAGGGACAGAATATAGGCCGCTCCTATCTCCTACCGCACCGCCTTCTCGGCCGCCTCCTAGGTACCGGCTTAGCTCCGATAACAACTCAAGTCTGAGTCTCCCGAGTTTAGTCGAATCACATAGTTGGCGAGAGTCATTTCCCACCCTATCCCGCACATTAAAAGTGATCGGCGCTTGTTGGAGATGTAAGATACTCCGAAAAAAGGTACCTCGCCCCTTACACAGTCGTCTTTATCTTGTTGACATCCGAAGTGCGACCCAGATCAGCCTTGCAAAGCATGTCCGAGAACCGAGAACAAATCTAGGTGGCAAAACATCGGTTGCAAGCGAGGAAATCTCCTCGACCATTCTCCACGCGTTTGTCTATGCCCTAAGATCATCGCGTTGGGGGGTCGACAGGCTGGGCAGAGCAGTATTGCCTCTGATTCAGACAATGAAACCAGCCAGAGAGCACAGGTTCACCTACAGGATGCCTTTGACCGCCTTGAGTCGATCCTCGATTCCGCTGACGATACCTACATGAACGTCGTTCTAGACATTCTGTGCTCACCAATTGTAGACTTGAATGCTATGCGGCTTTCTAGAGAACACAATCTCGAGAGCAATTTGTTGATCATCGCATGGACGCTGGTTGACAGTCCTCGGTGAAGGCTGTTCTTCAGGTGGAGCACGCTGATCAGACTATTGATGTGATGAAGGCGGCGATTACCTATGAGGTAGAATATGGTCACGTAAGTAACCCAAATAAATAACCCAAAATACCAGCCGGGGAGCAGGCAAGTTGAAAGTGGTATCCATCCGGCGCCTTATGTCTTTCGCTGACCGACTCGCGCAATCCCAGTGGGAGAAGTTGTTGTGCGGTGGCCACCAGCTCCCTATCGCCTACTAGGCAACCCCCAACGTAGCGAATGCATATCTAGCGCATGATCCGGCTACTAACTGCTTACTATTACTTATAGTCATCCATATCAGAGCTCGCTATCGAGTGCCTTCGCAACTGTGTCGATATGCTACGGCTCCACGAACCCGGCTACCTCACTCCAGCTCTCCACGTTAACTGCGACTTCCAGCAATGCAGAGTCGAAAGCTTTCGGACACTCAACTGTAGCATAAATTCGTTTATAGAGGAGTTCTCCAGAGTCATCTTCCGCAAAGAGAATCGAGTCAACGAACGGAAATGGTGGCTCTCAGCATTCTACGGGTTATACATTCAATCATTCGTCCGTCGTACGATTGTTTTCGTCGAAGATCAATTGCTTGCTCATCTCCGGGACTATCACCCCGAGCCACGTCGCAAATGTTCCGACTATCTCAGTCTAGCAACTGAGCTCTTCAAAGCTGCATCAGCATCATACGACCCGCTCATGTCTACCTGGTCCCTAGAGAAGGAACCAATCGACCACAAGTTCGACGTTCGTCTAATAAAATACTACCGTATTGCACAAGAAGCATTGAAGACCAAGTTTTGGACTCTGCATAATGTCCAAAGTTCCTTTGAATTTATTTCTCTCGCCTTCGACGAGGATCCCAGTTCCATGAGAGATCAGAAAAACGAGCTGGACGTATTTCCGAGTCTGCCCCTGAGACCAGTGCTACAGAGAAGCAGTATAGAAAGCCAAACGCGTCGTCTTAGCAGCGGGATAGCTACGGAGAGCGATGTAATCTATGAAGACGAGAGCAGCTTACGCATTTCTTCACCAGCTGTAGACGGCTCCTTCCCACAGAAGCTTAATGGCAAAGGTCTTGGCCGCCTACGGAAAAGCTCCGGTGCTAAACGACGAGCAAGTTCGCCACCTCAAAGTGATTGCTCACTGAGACGGGACGACAGCTCCTCAAGCATGCTGAATGTCACGGCTATGCGGAGGCGGGCCCTCTCACTGGCGACTCAAAGCTCCCCGTTGTCTTCGCCTTACCTAGTCGCTTACGATTCTACTACTTCGCCAAGGTGGAATGGTAGTGAAGATAGCTTGTCAAACCTGCCTCAGCTCTTGAGCCCAGATTCTCCGGCTCCACCGGGAAGCCAGGAATTTGCTATTTCAACATCCTTGAGAACCCCATCACTTCACAACAAGAGCAGCAACGAAAGCTTTCTTGAAATGCCGAGGCTTTTGCGCCATAAGCGATCGCGGGGTAATCTCTTAAGGGGCAGAATTTCTCAACCAACGTTCTTGTGTGAATGTTGCCCCAAGAAGCCAAAAGTGTTTGATAGCGCAGAGGCCTTGAGGTAAGTCTACTGTGAAGTCATCTGGATTTTCATATTTCGTCTAGCCCGTCATGTTAAGGGAGGTCTGTGGGTGAAGGTTAGGGGATACTGAAAATACTTCTGTCAACCCGCAATCTGGTCCGGTCGTCGTCTAATCTATAATGGGCTTTGTTTTACGATTTCTTGGGGCCGACTTCTTCATCTCGTCACTAACATATTTACAGCGCCCATGTGAGAGAGAAGCAGTATGAATGCACATACTGTGGCAATCGGTTCAAGACGAAGAACGAAGCCGAGCGGCATCAGAACACCCTGCACATACGGCGACAAAGCTGGTCGTGCTCAGAACTACTCGAAGGCGGCTACGTCCATACATTCCGCAGGAGCTCGGCCAAGGCCGATAACTCCACCGCCATTTGCTGCTACTGTGGCATTCGGATTAGCGAAACCGGCGCGGGGGGTGATGGGAATCTACCGGTCGAAGGGACCTGGGATGCACGGCTCAGGCATCTCAAAGACGCTCACAAGTTTGGCGAGTGTAATACTTCTAAGAAGTTCTATCGTGCCGACCATTTCCGCCAACACCTGAGGCACTCCCACGCGGCTGTATTGGGAGATGGGACTAGCCATCTAGAGGCGGCTTGCATGAAAGAACTTGCCCCTCCGGTAGTGGCCGCGAATGTGATATAAATTATAGTATAAGGAGGATTTACTATAGTACAGAGAATCGTTTGGCAGGCGCATCTTGATATGGATTGCATTTTCGATATGATACCCAGGGGCGTGCGATATAAGATGCAGTGGAGATTCAGGGGTCAACCACTAGATCAATCATCACACAGCCGAACGCATTTATAGAGAGTACAATGAACTTAGCGTAACACTTCATCGCCTAAAAAATTCCAGTTCATTGGAAGCGAGCTCTACGTTGTCTTAGGTTGAGTACTAGGTATGAGATTGGGACGTCTTCACGATGACCTCCTTATCGCTTTCAAAGAGGACCCGCCGTAGAAACCTCAACCCTTGCAGTAGCTGCTTAGGTAAGCGACTACCTACAACTTATGGTATTCAACTCCCTCTGATCCCGGCGATTGACGCAGCGTAGTATGGGCGTGGACAACAGTATCGTGGTTATGCAGAGATTCCAATTGCCCTACAGCTCGTAGGGTTGCGTTCNACCCCGTAGCTGGACCGCCTGGCGCTAGTGCCAAGCGGCCCCGTAGGGCGAAAGCTGAACAGGAGATAGGGTGCACGCACGGCAGCGCATACGCAACTTGGGAATATACGCAAAAGAAAGAAAGACCGCCGGACCAAAACCCTACAGACACATATCCCATCACGATGGCTCGAACCTTGGTACCCCGGAGGACTAGTTATGTGTCTATAAAACCTCCCTCATCAGCACCATCAGCACACATGATAGTCTACCTCCTACACATCCCGACATATTCTCACATTAAAGTCTTTCACTATTTCATTGATCACCATCTATCATGCCCTCAATTACCGAACATCAGAACGGTCTGAGCGGAATCGGAGCCTGGGCTAAGGATTCGACCTCTACGGGTGATGGTCGCTCAGCGAGTGCCATGCTCCAGAAGGACCTCGAGACTATCAAGGGGACAGGGACTACCACCTCTTCGGCATCGGCTTGCATTTCACCGAAGCCGTGGAAGTCGACCTTTCCTTTGCACTTCTGGCATTGCGATGAAGCCTCCGACAATAGAGGTCAACGGTCTCACTGACACGGGGATGGGCCGGTCGGGGCTCACTATTTCCTCGTCGCGGCCTTCGATGTTTCGAGGGTCTAATGGCAAGGTAGAGTTATATACATGTTAGTACCAAACTCGTCGTTGTATACCATTAGGAACGTAAAAAGAAATTACTAGATCGAGGCTTTACTGACAGATGGGTCAAAAGGGGAACGAATAGACGAACTCGTCGTCAGGGGTTCAACAATCATTGTTGCCCTAGTTAAGAAGAGGTGCTGAAGCAAGAGGCAAGGCCCGAGGCCATCGCTGATTTCCGCGTAAAGACTACTCCCCGCAGAGCTTTTGGAGTACTCTATGTCTTATGCGATCGTTCGAGGTAATCAGTACCTGGACAGTGGCTCGGCGAAGATTCCGCTCTGCGTTGGTTTTTCGCCGGGTACTCACTAATAGCGAGAGTATGCTGTTAGAGGCTCCAACCTGAAAGCACCGATCTCTGGACGGTCTACGGCTTGGAGGAAGGAAGTCAAGGAGTCAGGAGGATGAGAAGACTTACCGTAGCGGCGTCCGTTATGGTTTCCTAAGAACCGGAAAAGCATAAATGCTAAAGAACTTCTATCTACAGCTACTTTTCTAATACATGATACTATACTAATCTATTGCCGCGTATAGATATCCAAGCTAAAACGCCCTGTCGCTTAATATTCCAGAGGCTCGAGGTTATTCATATTTTATAAAGGCTCTCGCAAGAATGAAATCCTAGAGAAACTTACTAATACCCGCTAAAAAGGGGCAGAGATGCTGTTAGGCCTTAGACAGCATTAGACTTTAAAACCCCGTCCCATTCCAAATGCTATCTTGAGCTTGAGTTAGGCCATGAATCCAGTAGCAGAGACGAACGAGAAGCAAATTCGAGACTACCGCCCCAGCCTAGTTTCTATTGTTGGAAAAGCTCGATGACGGCGCGGTTGTCGGGTCGAGGCGTTACAACAAACCTAATTGATGAAGGCGAAATGGTCCGCAGGCATGTGGAGGATGTTGGAAGCGCTTGTGGGTGATGTTTGATTCTCTGGTAGGGCAGATTTCAATCGTTCAAGACGCCACCTAGATAACGATGGAGAAGGACCAAGAGTTAATGAAACGAAATGTGACAGAAGAGATATGAAAGGGATTTGGAGGCGAGGCAAGCAATATGGGGGCGGTCCCTGAAGGAATAGATCTGCGGATTATTGACAGGTAGGAAGCAAACGGTTATGTATAATGGTCCGTCAACCTACGAGCTAGGGTGGCAATTTCCAACCGCAAGCAATAAAAACCAATACCACTTACTACTCCTACTGTACCAACGTTATAAATAACGTTCCAGCATACTATTCAAACAGTTATGCATGATGGCTGTAGATGTCGAACAGGTAGTAGCCAAGCCCGCAAAAATCACACCTTGTCTGTCTCCTAGCTACCCAGTCGGTTCTACTTATACTACCCCAATTTCTCTCTCTTAGCTCATATCTAAGCCACGCGTTACTGTTAAAGACCCTTGCATGGGGGGACTGTCTATCTCCTAATCTCTGTCGTTACTCCAACTTTTTCTTTACTCAATATCCCAAACGTCGGCGTCTTGGAGCGTCTTATTCGTTGTGGAATCGTACTCATAGCTCTCCTTGAAACTAGTCCTATTGGCACCTAATGCTCACGGTGACATGGAGCCTCCACAGGTTCACCTTCCCAAGATATTTAGCGTCTCATACGTCTGGGTCATTAGTCTACCTTGTTTGTTCCCACTAACATACCAATATTCTCGCGGAAATCCATATTTCCCCTTGCCGCAAGGCACAGTTGAAACTGCACTACAACCAGCATTTTGTATATAGCCGGATTATATATTCCGGTCGGTGAGAATGGTGGTATGCCCCGGTTATATTTAGGACAACTAATTCACGAGTAAGCTACGAAGGCCTCAATATCTACATGAAAAGGATATCCGTGTCATTTCAATTTATTGCCACCTACTACCGTACATGAACTGACTCCTTGACACAGTTCACTCCTGACACGGCCCCCATACCCCTGAATTTGTAGCTAATTTCATGTCAGGGTCACCGCTCAAATGTAACTCAAGGAATAGCTTGACAATGCTGACTAAATGTTACCCCTTCATTCTTAGGACGGGTAGATCTATACTGGAGTGTCTTGCCACTCAGGATCTACTTGGGGTCAAGCCCGGTACAGGAGGTGTATTCAGGATCCTTCACATGATATCAACTGCCTGAGGATGGCCCGCCAATTTAACATAAAATGCGATGCAATCTATTCCTGCCTGGTTATAAAATACACTCTGGTTCAACTGATAAAGTTCTAGTAAGATTGCCATTATTTATCCTGATTTATTTAATATCCACACCTCTTGGCTAGTTGCTCAAAGTCTAGATCTTATATCATCGCCTTTACTTAAACCTCAGAAGTATAATGCCTAGTACCAGCCACCCATCAGACATCACTGGTAAGTCTCGCCTGATATCATCCGTTATCATTACAATCATTGCGGCCAAGACGATGAAGCTAACGGTCGTATTAGCCCGGCCAGATAGAGTCACCAACCCTTCGCCGGCAGCGTCAAATACCGATCTAATATCTGATTTAAATGAGCCTGACGAACACACTATCGAGTCTGACAATGAGAGAATCATCAGCAATATAGAAGAACCACCCCAACTGCTATCAGAGTCTATTAATTCGGACTCTGTGGCTTCTACCATTGTCGCCCAGCCCACTGCTGAACATACAAGTCATAATGAAGCATCTCGAGCCAAAGCGATTGCTAGGGAGGTTCCCAGGCCAGCGCCCACAAGCCCACCCTCATCCACTAGAGCCTTATCCCGGGGTGGTGCTTTGCCAATACGTCAATCCCTGGGCATTTGGGGGTGCATAGTGATTATCGGGGGATCCATTGGCGCCCTCGCCGGCTTCGGATTCCTGATTTTCCTCTGGGCAGCGAGGGGCTCAGGCGACGACGCAACCAACGCACCGCGGGTCTGGCGTGCAATAGCACTTCACCGTTGGATGTCACAAGCCATCACCCTCGCCGCACTCCTGATCCGCGTCATCGCAGCTGCTCAGGCATCTGTTTGCACAGCCATGCTCGCGTCATTGATACTCGAGAAACGGGAGGTTCGAAAATCCCAGGCGGCGCAGTTTTCCGTGATGCGAGGCATCAACGACGGCCCGTTAAAATTGCTTCGGCTCCTTCTTCCCTCAAGACAGACCATTTTACACGCGGAGTCCTTGCTGGTCTTCGCTTTGACGCTCAGCACTTTTTCCCTTCAGTTTTCGACGACGATATTGTTCTCTGACATATACGACGGCACTGTGGCGGGTGACACGATACCCATTCGCGTGAAGCATTCCATATTGAATGAAACAGCTCACATCGTCATTTCGACATTTCAGTACCAAGCCCCAGTCAACGCCGTCTATGGAGAGGTTCCGTCAAATAGGTCGTCAGCCCCCGACTCTCGAGGCTTTAGCGATGGTGGATTGGTGCAGAGGTCCTTTTTGCCTTTCGACAAACAACAGAACAGGACAGCAGTTCGTCGGTTCGAAGGAGACGGCGTTACAATGAACACGAGAGTTGCCTGCATGCGCCCTGAATTCGAGGGCTCGTTCGTGACGGATATATTGCCCCGCGTTGTCGCAGACCTGAAAAATTACAATGCCAGAATTAATGGGACACTACGGTATGGGAAAAGCCTGCGCGACGCTCATTCTAATTCAACCTTGTGTAACTCTGAAGGGTGCCAAAGCGCCCGTTTTGATTGTGGCCTACCAGAAGGTATAGACGAAAGTTCAGGTTACCAAAGTGCCTTTTGTTCTGTTGCTAGTGCCGGCGGGGAATACTGGAACGGGACAGGTGATATAGGGTGGGAAACCAGCGACGAGCCGTGGACAAGTCATTCCATGGTACAATTAGTATACTTAAACAATATCGCTTCCGCCAACTGGCCACTAGTTGTCGTGCCTCTAAAATTAGCCGATGCACCGAGGATCGACTACGAAGAATGGAGCAGCTTCGAACTCCTGCCTGGCAAATTTCTCAACATCACTCTCTGCTTTTCTGCCTTCAACGTCCGCTTGCAATATCTGGACATGGTCGCGGATGGTCCGCTACACGAGCCGTCTGGGAACTGGTCGTTGATAGGCATCGGGGACTCTTCCGCAGTCAGAACGTATCTCGGCACAGACCCATTGCATCCTGATCCTCGTGACCGGGGTATACTTACAACCAAGGAACAGCGACAACCTGAACTGAGCTTTATAGGACTAGGAGGCTCCGAAAACCGGGCAAACGGAACATTGGAGACGTGGAATCTCTTCCAATTAGCCTTCTACCTCACCCTGACGGCCAACACAAGTCAATGGGCTTCGACATGGCAAGGGTGTAACGACTGCTATATGCTGGGAACCCCCGTGCACCCGGAATTAAGCCTGCTGATTGGAGACACCTTAAAAGCCACCGGCAGAGCAGCCGAAGCATTGCAGAGTTTCATCACAGCCTTATCAGTCATCGTGTACACTGAATTCTACAAAACCCTTGAGGGGACGACCGAAGTACGCGTTAGCTTCCTGGAGATGGTGCAGGTGCCGCAGATGTGCTCCAAAGCCGGTTGCAAGGGCCTCATCTCGGTCGCTAGTCTTCTGGGGTTCCATCTAATTTGCGTCTCAGTTACGTCAGTTCTTTTCGTTCGCCAGGTGAGGTACTCGAGACAGGGCAATATCTGGCATGCCGTATCCCAGCTGATGGGCGATGAGCTCGGCGACATCTTGAGAGAAGGCAACAACACTGACGATGAAGCTATCGCGAAATTTCTCGAAGGCGAAGGCGCCGACACTTCAGTAAAGCTTGAAGAATGTGACAACGGCGTGATTGGTTTTATTAGAGTCTCGAATGATTCATATGATGGTGGTGATAGACGTTGGAAGGGATGGCTGTCAAAGGTTCCGAAACTGCTGAGCTGAGCGTCCCAAAACGGCCAGCACACAAATGATATATAGTAAGGTTCCGGGCCGCATTTAAAGAGAGTTTCGGCTGCGACAAGACGGGAAAGGGTGGGGACGGACGGCTCCATGGCGACACCTCGTATGTATGCAGTCGCATGTTGCTGCAGAAAAGAGGGAACAAGTGATATTGATGTTGTAGAAGTTATGGAGGTCTAGTACACAAAGGCACCCTGCCAGTTTGTTTTGTAGTCCGTACGCTCCGCACCTTCCACACACGGAATACAAAAGGAAAATGGGCACTGCCCTTGTGTACTAGACCTTCCATTACTTCTACAACATCAATACTACCCACGTCTGATTCTATTTTCTGCTGCTGGTAGGGTCGAGGTATTAAACTCCTCCTGGTCAGCGGAGTTATCGCTCCAGTTTGCGCTTAAATCCCCAGGAAAATTGAGACGGGGGTTCGTTATGAGCAACGGTTGTTGTTGTTGGAGAAGCACGGACTCGCATGTATGTAGACCGTAGTAAAAACATACGAAATGCCTCGTTTGCTCGTTGTCTCTAATACCGAAAACAGTCATGGCACGAAACAAACGGTGAGGAGGCACATAATGAATGTATGCGCGCGTTTAGGTCATCACTCTCAGCAATGTCTTATATCATTGTTTACATGGTATCTATATCTCAGTCTCTGCCGGTTTTGATTCAGCCGCAGCCGCAGCCGCAGCCGCAGCCATTTGATTTGCATGGTCTTGCTCATAACCTTCCGTTTTCATATCCCTGAGACCTAAATCCTCCTCTTCTTCATCTGTACGAGTATAATCCTCGACCGTCATCTGGGGGTCGTCCTGGTCAGGATCGACGGCCTTCTGTACATAGCTGCTGGCTAGCGGGTCGGTAAGGATGATTGTGAATGGCTTCTCGCCTTTTATCGCGACATCGAGGCCGTCGAAGAACTGGGTCCAGGTCTCCCTCTCATTTGTCGCGAGCGAATCACCACCCCCGGAGCCTGTCTCGAATATCTGAGAACGAAGATCGTCTCGAATCTGCGTTAATAAGCCCTCCACGGTGGTGAAGCGACCACCCAGTGTTCCAGGGTTGACTTGCAGGTCGAGCTCGGGGCATTCCAACGCACAGGTCTCACTCTTTAATATATCGCGAGCAAGATCCTCAACACTTTCCACTTTCAAAGTAATCTTCTTGCCAAGCTCTGGTATCTCTCCACCTGTCTTGACGTCGTTTGATTTATAGCCACAGTCGCTGCAAGCTGTCGACATGAGGACAACGGCCTTGAAATGCGGTATGTCTACCATGGTCATCCTCGTCGTGCAGGGGTGCATGCAGCCGGGGCAAGTAGCCGGGAACTCGTATACCTGATCTGGGATGAGGTCTTCATCCTCAAATCCATCGGTGGCGCCTGGTTCGGTCGCCGCCAACCCAAGGGATTCGTTCTGCTCTGGAGTTCGTACGTAGTCACGTTTCTCCCATTTACCGATGCCGTCCCTCATGTTGGGCGATATCCAGGAGTTGCCGGCGGGATCATCGACAGATAGTCGGAAAGGAAAGGCCTCGCCTGCGAGCATAGCCCGCGCCCTTGTAATGATCTGCACAAGCTTCTCGTATACCTCGGGTGCTTGTTCTTTTCGCGCCTCTTGCCCAAGCTCAAGATCATCAACCACAGTGCTGAGAAGACCCTCGACATTGGTGAGCTGTCCACGGCCGGCGGGAACCTCGAGATCTAGTTCGATAAATTTAACAATTGCGGTGTCGGATTTGACGACTGTTCTCTCGAAGTCGATCATCTCAGTCAGCCGTAACAAGTAGCTGGCGCCCTTGGGCTGGATCTCGCCGGCGGATTGAATCTCGGAGTTGGTAAAGTTGCAATGGTCGCATTGGAAGGACATCAAAATGACTTCGCGAAAGTAAGGAATGGAAGTGAGAAGCATGCGCGTAACGCCCTAGCGACAAGAGAGGGCAAGGTCAGTTGGGATTCGGGTGGCAGATTAAGCGCTATGGGAAGGACTCACATTTTCGTGGCAGTTCATACAAAGCGACTCAATCTGTTCAACTACCTTTCCGTCATCGTCATCGTCATCGTCATTGGCGCTGTGAATTCCGTTTGCTCCGTTTGCGCCGTTGGTAGCGGTGCCGATCTGGTCAGCTTTTTTCCCGATCGACTCGAAGAACTCGGTGGATGAAGCGGTAGTGGTGACCGCTTGGTCCTCGGGAGCCGACATTCTGGATTTGGGGCGGTTTGCTCGTGGCGGACAATTCCAGGAGACTGTACGACGAGTTTGACTTTGGGCCAAGATGAGGACGTGAGCGCGATAGAACCGGTGCTGAAAGTTTAATCTAAGGCTGCGCTGCGACAGGTTTCTTATCTATTTTTGGGGGGGTTTGAACTCAAAAAAA
>NQIM01000236.1:0-62463 GCA_003426235.1 Xylaria polymorpha
CCTGACGCCGGAGCAGTGCATGAACCACTTCGACGCCTTCTACGAGGACCTGTGGTGCGAGCTGTGCAAGTACGGGGAGCTGGAGGAGCTGGTCGTGTGCGACAACACCAACGACCACCTGATCGGCAACGTGTACGCGCGGTTCAAGTACGAGGACTCGGCCCAGCAGGCCTGCGACGAGCTCAACAGCCGCTGGTACGCCGGCCGGCCCATCTACTGCGAGCTGAGCCCCGTCACCGACTTCCGCGAGGCCTGCTGTCGCCTTAACTCGGGCGAGGGCTGTGTCCGCGGCGGCTTCTGCAACTTCATACATCGCAAGAACCCCTCCCCCGAGCTCGATCGCGAGCTCGTCCTCGCTACCAAGAAGTGGCTCAAGATGCGCGGCCGCGACGAGAAGAGCGTCTCCCGCAGCCCCAGCCCTGAGCCTACGCGTCGGCGGTATTAGTCTGACGCGGCTGATGGCGGTGCCGAGAGCGGCGGTGGGGGCTGCAGCAGCAGGAGCAGCAACAGCAGTAGGGGAGAAGGAGGAGAGGGAGGAAGCCAGCGAAGCCCGGGTGTCGGTGGTAGGGGGAACATGTCGGTTCCGCATAGTAATGAATAGAAGAATAAGAGCAATGGCGACGTCAGAGGAGGAGGAGCGGAGATCGACACCACCAATAATGACACCATCACCATCACCATCGCCACCGCCACCTGACCCAGTCGAAAAAGAAGAAGAAGAAGAAGAAGAAGGAGAAGGGAGGAAGAAAGAAAGGGAAGATTCCCGTGAGATATGCGGTACAAGCAGCCAGTCCCCAGCAAGCCCCATCGACAAAGAATCCGCGACCGAGGCCAGTTACGCATCAAACAAGCATAATAATTATAGTTACGACCTGGAGGAGCTAGATTACGACATGGGCGAGCTCGATTACGACATACTCGCGATCGATTCCTAACTAGACTAACTAGCTAGATCTCGCCTAGGGAGAAAGAGAAGGGGGAAGAGTGGGAGAGTGGGAAGGGACTCGTGAAGCGAGACCAATGGATCGAAACAAAACTTATAACAGTTTGACGGCGCGCCCTGTCAAACCAGATGTGTACTACTACTACTACTACTTACTATATGGCGAGAAGAAGGGAAGAAGGAAACAATAAAAATATCTGATACCCCCCCCGTGACTGGCACGCGTGTTAGTTTTATATATGTATCATTCAAGAGTATTCGTAGAGTAGACAGTGAACCTACCCTACCATGCAAGTGGTGAACGTCGTGAAGAGGCTTGATGCATACCTATATATATGACATGGTACCTACCCGAAGGCCTACTCTGTCAGAGGAAAGTAGGTAGCTCAGCTTAATCAACGCTGGGCCCCATTGTATAGTATATTAAAGCTGAAGCTCAACATGAAAACAGCAGACTTGGAACCTCGTCTATGATAATTCGCATAGTATGCATAATATTAACAAACTACATGGGTATATACAGCCTCATCTCCCTCCCTCTGTCCTTCCCTCTCACTGCACCACTCCATCACAGAGTAGAGTAGAGTAGCATAGCGTAGCCCGAGAGTAGCTCTAGGAACAATATCCTAGCACTCCCCGCGCGTAGGCATCATGTTCAGATCAAACCAGGCCGCCGAACTACAAGACAGCGTCCGCTTGTTTTGCCTCGGATCACCTTCTTCTCTGCCCTTCCGTTCTTCCTCTGACGAGTCGTTGGTCCGAGACCATCATCCGTGGTAATATATCAAAGACAACCACCTCAGGTAGTCCCCGCGAACCCATCACCCTTCAGCGTCGAAAAAGGCATCGTTACTGTCCTCCGTATCGGCGCGTTTCACTCCTTCCGGTACCTTAGTTTTTTCCAAAGGTAAATCTTTCTTCATATCCCCAGTAAAGTCGATCAGCGGACCATTAGCCTTCTGGCCGGTCGATTCTAGCAGATTCGCAATGTCAGTAGAGGAACGGTGGTTTTCGGTCTTCGTGGGCTCTGTCTTTGCTGGCGCAGCGTCATCGGTCTGGTCGAAATCGATCAGGTTTCCACCATTATTGGTAGTAGAAGCAGTGGCGGGAGCAGACTTCTGGGCCGTGTTTGGGGGCGCATGGTGAGGGGGAATCACTCGCTCATTGGCAACCTGGCCCTCTAATATGGGATAGATGGCCATGATTTGCTCTGCTTGTTTCGCGGGTGTATCCGCATCACTCCTCGGAAAGTCAGTATCCTCTTCTACGCCCAAGACGCAACAGACTCACACGTTAGCGTTGATAATCCACTCCAGCTTTTCCATATCTTCGTCGTTGCCATCAACCTCGGGCTTGACCAGTCTGAAAAGTCGTGGATGCCATTCGACGCCTGCTGCTGCTCGTTTGGCCGCTTCCTCTCGTTGCCTGTCTTCAATCTTGGTCTTTTCCTCAGTAGCAAGTTCGTGGTTCTTGTCCTTGACTGCCTGCGCTGTCTTCTGCCACAGTCTCTTTGATTCATGCTCATTATGCTCTTCCAGGGGCCTAACTCTCGGCTTCGAGGGTTTCGCTTTCCGGGCATCGAAGAACATTTGCTTATTGCCATTCTAATTGCAGTTAGCGCGCTAGGGGCTTCGCGTGTCTACGACGACGAGTGTATGTAGTAATTGTCTTACTCTTAGGTCTTTGATAAACATCTCTTCGCTCCACAGGCCCGAGATTTCAAATAATATTTGATTTGTCTTCTCGTCTTTTATAGTGCCCCCTATCGCGTTATACGTGCCGCTCACCCACCCTTTTGTCTTGAAGTCAATGTCGGCGGTAAGGCCTAACTCGGGACAACGGACCACGCTATGGTCACCCAGCTCGTACTTCATATTTCCAAATAAGATACCTCGGGCGTACATATTAGGCTGTGTAAGCCAACTAGGGAGACGGGTCAGATTGCGAACAGCGATTCGAGTGGGCCGTTTAGGACATACTATCTTTCTCCTTTATGTTTGTCCTTTCCGCGGTGTAGCAAGCTCAAAACAGCGACGCCTTCCATTAAACTGGCAGCTGAGTTACCGAGAAATCTGCTCCTAGGTTTCAGAGTACCATCTATACGAATATGATGCTCAGGAGCCATATAGAAGTAGCTCGACTTGGGAGGGTGATGTGAGGTCTGCTCTGATATGTAATATGCGCGTGTCTTGCCCGGCAAATCCCAGTAACAAGAGTAGACCTCGCCCAAAATAGGATTAAGGGGTTTTTTCACGCCACTATTACCACATAGTCAGTCGACGCCGTACAGAGCTACAGAGTCGCAAGCAGAAAAGGGGGCTTACGGAGGTCTAATGTGCCAACCACTCAAGTAAAACTTGACGACAGAAACGAAACGATCAACTGGGTCCTCTATATCTGGAATGGAGAGAAGCATCTCCGGGTGGCACATGAAACTGCGGTCATAGAAACCCAGCGTTAGTCTTGCTAGACGAAGGCTTCTTGCCCTATCGTTTCCGGTCTTCCTTACTTGGTTATTCGCTCCAACATACTTCGCGGCTCGAGAATGAAGGTAGGGAGTACTACGCGACTCAGGTCGGCGCCGGGTCGAAGCTGGGAGATGATGTGAGTGAGGACTGGGCTGTGGTCAGCATGCGGCTGCTCTTGGATGCTTTGCGACGAAAGGACCAGCAAGACACACCGTTTCCCTGATCGGGCTCCATGACGCTCGTGTCGTCGTCCATTTCGCCAGCGCTGCCGTCCGCGGACGACCTGCTACCTAAGTTACGGGGTCAGGCGTCAGTAAGCCGTGTTAGTTGCGAGAACGCGCCTGAGCCATACTAGCATTGGAATGTGTCCTGTGACGCCGGGTGAAGCCCGTGGTAATCTTGCTTCCGTGCATTTTCCGTAATGGTAGATTCCGTACTAGGTTTCGTACTGCGTCTATACTATGGCAGCAGCAGCAGCGAAGGGAATCGACAGCTAGAGTCGACCTGAGAGCCCGAAAGCGAGGGGAAAGGGCTTGGAGAGGCGAGGGAGAGACAGCGCGCTTCTCAGCTGCGACAATGTGCCCAGGTAATCTAATAAACAGATGGATGTGAACCCCTCCTGCAGGCTACTCTACTTTGTACCTAACAGTCCCAATAGTGCAGCCAGCTAATAAAAGAGATCCAAGTTATAGGTGCGGTAGGGGTACTGGTTCGGTACTGCAGCAGCAGGTGGTGGTGGTGGTGGTGGTGGTTTATTAGTACTGGCCAAGGTGGGCTGTGTTTTATCGATTGCGTAGGTGCCGATGACCTCACCAAAGACGTAAAGAATACCGCCGGGAATCAGCTATACCTGGTCAGGTAGCACTGCTTGGGGCGCGTGGATGGTGGGGGTGGGTGGGCGAATGGCTTCTCTCCGGTCCCGTCGGACTGGGAACTACCTGCTACATCGGCGGCTGACCTGGCGCACAACACAAGCCCCCTTTGTACGATGGACAACCCTACGTAGCTGTACATACATACCGATGTTGGACAGGTACGCAGCGTGACTATGTCTAATACATTCACACAATCAATACTACTACCTACATACATGTAGGTATGCACGGGACTAATCCATACGGTCAGTCAATCATCAACCCAAACCCAAACATGAAGCCATCCCTCCATCCATATCTCCCTACCTAGGTACTAATTGCGCTGGTTGAAAAGTGCCAATGTATGCATGCAGGGATATAAGTGGCTACCTACCTACAGTACAGCACAGCTTGAATAGCGGGGTTCTCAGCAAATTCATTCATCTAGCCTCGGCCATCATCCGAATCTCGGTCAACTACTTTTTTTTTTCCTTTCTACCTACAGGAGGTACTACTGTAATACGCGGAAACAGGCGCCAGCTGTGACTTAACCTGCATCCGCACGCATCCAGACTAGGAGAACCAATAGATCAAAGTCGTGGGCGCTAGCCTACCCGAACCATGCCATGCCATGCCATGCCATGCAACATTTCTTCTTCTAATACTGTATATTCGTATATTGTTCAAAAAAAAATCTGCGTATAAACCTGCTCCTATACAGTACTTATACCTTATACATATAAGACATTTTATACGTAAAATAACGCACACACGCACGCCACTCGTCAGTAGGTCAGGTGAGGTACTTTACAAAACCAAATAGATAGATAAGGAGGTAGATAGATAGACCCGAGATCCCAGGCAACATCCAACGTTCCGTTCATCGTAAGCCGTAAAGACATTTTCAGGCAACAGAGTAAAACGGGGTTTTCAAGACCCCGTCAAAGGGCGACCTTGCCCTCTCTAGGATATTCTTAAATCCGCATCCTCATTCATCGCCCGTCTACCTCCAGACAAACCTACTCGCAGGCAGGCAGGCAGCATACGCGCGTCACAAACAAGCGAACCCTTACAAATATATATTCACACACCAGTCACCCTGAGACACGTAAATCATCACCCAGAAAAGTCCCATTTCAGCACCCGCGATTGATTCAAACCGCTTGCTCGCCACTTCTTATTCGTCATATAGGTATAGGTCCTCCTCCGCTATTCCAACAACAATAATATCAACAAGAAGAGTGTTCTCATCTCTAGTCTGTTTACCTTTGTAATATACTTCGACACGCAATTCGGCATGCTATCTAGAGCCAGACCGCGAGCCGCTCCTCGATCAGCAGCTCGAAGGGACCCGGTCTCCATCTACTTGGCGCGACTTCCCCTCGACCGCATCTATGCCATCTCGTTTTCATATATTAAAGTCTGTTTGTTGTTTGTTCGCCTGTATATTCAAACTCCGTTATCATGGGCTGGCTGGAACGTCTATTGCTGCCCATTGAATGCAATCCGATATGTCCTTTGCATCCAGTCATATTCTCGTATCGTCATATAAATGCACTGACACCTCATTTAACTTTACTAATCCGCGACCCTTTGACCGGCGCTGGCAATACAGAGCAGAGGCGGTCCCGTTCTACATTATTTCGTTAGTTCATCTGGGCATGCCAGGTCTTTCGGGAAAGCAAGACTTACCGAGACCATCGTCAAAGACAATAGTAATATCATCGTGCTCTCCAGCAAAATCAGGCATATCGAGGCACAAGAAAGCCATATCGTCCGTTTTGGAAGAACCGTCCACCGGAACCTTCGGAAGCGGGAATTTGGCGTCCGCGAGCTTCAGCCCGGCTTTGTTGCCTCGGCTGAAACACTCAAAAACATCGGTACCCTTGAGCACGAATCCCATGCATTGGCCATGGTGCCAGTCTTCGAAGAAAGCCAGCAATTGAACCGTCTTCTCTTGTTGTACTACCTGAATGCGGGTCGTGCCGGCCTCCCATTTCTTATGGATAGGGACCACCATCATTCTTCGCGAGATGTTGAGACTAGCGGCTATCCCGTCA
The DNA here is from genome assembly GCA_003426235.1 of Xylaria polymorpha. Taxonomy (NCBI): domain Eukaryota; kingdom Fungi; phylum Ascomycota; class Sordariomycetes; order Xylariales; family Xylariaceae; genus Xylaria; species Xylaria polymorpha. Next base: position 6,326 of record NQIM01000236.1, read on the forward strand.
AAAAGGACTGTATACCCGGTAAGTCCCTGCTGGAAGGCGTGTAAGTCCTTAAAGCTAGGGAAGCGGTAAGTCCGCACTGTTGGGTTGCTCTGAACCGACTTCTGAAGGCCGGCAAACTCGCGGGCCGATTCTTTTGGTACGCTCGTTTCGAGAAGAGAAACTGTCATGTCCAGCTGCGGCTGTCGCAACACCTGTAGGGTGAGGATGTCCTTGGTGCCAAGTCTTAGCTTCAGCTCCCCAGGCGCCACATTCACACGATCAGTGACAGTGCTGACGATGCCAACACCGGTCTTATCGACGGAGTCGATCTCAATCCTCAGCTTCTCCGCTAATACTGTCTGTGGAGTCTCGCCAGCATACCTATCGTTGATGATGCGGGCTCGCTGCCATGGTAATCGTTGAGTCGCCGCCAATCCGCCCTTAATATCTGCCAGTCCTTCGGATATGCTCATGCCTTCTAGCGGTACATCCGCTACAACTTCTTCATCATGGTGAACGTAGCTTCCACTGATCAATCTTAGTACCTTTTCGCGCTCCTGCTCGTCTGAAAACGACATGACCATACGACCCCTGTTTTTGTTATCGTTAAATTCTAGCTGCAGCATAGGTGCTCGCTGATCACCACGCAACATGGCGAAGTGAATAGGGAGCTGTGGTACGAACGCGTGAGAGACTCCGCTAAGTGTCCGGGTCCTTGGCCCTGTTACCACAGCAAGTCGGAAGCCACGATGAAATGTTCGAGGTCCCGTCGGGCTATTTTCTTTCAAAACTTTCTCGAAGAGACCTACTTGGCATTGGCCGACGGCTTCCTTTGGAAATGTTCTGCCTTGAGGATTCGAGTCGAAGTAATGGAACCCTCTCAGCGTCATGGTGCACGCAACCACCTCATCTTGCCGTGGATAGAGATAGCCCTGTACCTTGTTGCTAAAGTCGAAGATGCCCCATAATACATTGAAATCTTGCTGGGTGCATTGAATCGCAACTAGAAAGCCCCTCGGTAACTTGATCTCGATAGAATTAGCGTCTGGCCTCCATTTGACATTCTGCCAGCTTGGGCCGGCTTTCTTGTCCGCCTGAATTCGTAAAGATACGCTTCCATTCTGGCTTGCCACGACGAAGTTGAGATTCGGTTCCTCGGGTGATCGAACTACAGAAAGCATGCAAGGGAAATACGTTTGAGCAGACTCAATGCCTTGTTCCATGAGGTACAGGTCCGCTGTGACTCTCGTATACATAAAGTATTTGCTCGTATCGCCAATGGGCAACGCATCCAGCGCGTCCATCGAACGGGTAGGTTGTTGTACAGCCAGCATTGATCCCCACTTTCCGTTAAGCAGCGCGATGATGTCTTGGCTAAGAGATGGATATTCTATCCATATAGACTTATCCATAGTCTGTGGAAGAAAAGGCTCGTCGGGCGGTAGAAATCCGTTTCTCTTCATCGAAATAGCCAGCTTACGCAAATTGGACGTTAAGACCTGTCTTACATCCCCCAACTCTCCACCCACTGGACTGTATTTTCCTTCTGCAATTTCTGGAAGGGCGACTTCGGTTAACCAATAGCCCTTTGCTAAATCCGTATATGCTTGGTAGCGTGCAATTAAGTGGCGGGTTTCCTCTGGATCCTTCGGACGATTTCTAATGATATTCTCCAGTGACGTCCTGCCCTTCAAGAACCACCACACAGCCGCCCGACTTACATCCTCTGGTCGAGCAGTATCCAGTGGCCTTTGTTGCTCAGCATATAAACGAAATAATTCGTAAAGGTGTTTCGTGCGAGATGTGAAGATCTCGAACGCATCATCTCCAGCTGCCACTACAACATCGCGCAGAGATTTCGATCTCTCGACAGAAGGCGAAATAAACCCACGTGACGCAGGATTTTGAGTAATAGGAGTCGATTTGAAAGACAAGTCAGAAGTCGAGTGTACAGAACTCAGATATGCTGAAGGGGGGCTCTCATTGGAATAATCGGTACCGATTCTTAGTTCGTCAGGAGACCTTCTCTGGGATTGAGCTGGGTCACTGAAGTCTGGAAGTTGGTCCGTTACTATAGGCGGTAAGAATGACTTCGTAGAAGTAGTCTGCACGGGTTCCTGGCCGGTGTTTTGGCGAGGAAGAGGTGAATTTCTGGCTGGATTTCTTTCGGGGGGCGTAAGGGGGGATCTCGTAGATTGTGTTCGTAACATGGTGGAAACGGATTCTGCCAATGACGGTGGAGGCATAGGAGACCGAGAAGGCTTCTCACTAGCAACGGGAGAGGGTGGGTCCCGTGATGATCCTGCTGAATACTGTTGTCGGTGTTGTTGAGGGGACGAACCGTGGCCAGAGTCAGGAGACGAAACATGATCGTCCCAGTCGGGATGGGCACTGCTATTTGCAGACCGTATCGCCTCAGTCAACGCCATAGCCTCGGCTCTTCTCTGCTCTTGTTGGTGGGCTTCGATAAACGAACGACGGTCCTCATCCTTGCGACTGCTAGTGTCGAGGAAACGCGAGGGAACAGGCTCCCCGGCGGGAATTCCTCTCGGTTTTGGCGGCTCAGGGGGAGGGCGCGAAGAAGACGACACAGAATTAGTACGGTCAATATCTGACCTCGTAGAGAATCCCGTCTGTGTTCGCCGGATAGGAGCGGGCACAAAATCATCCTCGTCTTTCGTGTTGTCTCTCGAAGCGCCCCCCGGCCTTCCATATTGGCTCGGCTGCTTAGTTAGCGGAGCAGAAGTCACAGGAGGGCCTGACTTGGATCGTTTTCTCCTGCCAATCTCAGCGACAGCTGTCTCACATTCGTCACCACCCTCGCCAATAACATCAGGGTACGTATCGGCGAAGCGCACCGTCAATCCCTTGTGTTTCCGTGGGCGTGGCGGGCTGTGTGACTGTGCACGATATGGGAGACTCTGCTGCGAGGAGTCGGCAGCATACTTGGCCGCTTTGGTAAAGCGGCTGGCCTTAGACGTGTCGATAGCCAGGGACGGGAGACCGGTGTTCTGAAATGGAGGTGGTCTCGGGGGAGGATGAGTGACCTGCAGCCTGTCCGAAGTGCCCAAGAAATCCGAGATTTCGCTTGCGCTCTCTTCGCTAGTCGGCTTCTTGTCCTTCGGCTTAAACAGCTTGCCCATAAGGCGGTCTCGCCGCGAGGAGCGACCACCGTCGGCCGGGGACAGGTCATGTTCCATGGTCTGGTCTGTTGGGGAAGTAGGAGTGCGCGCGGCAGCTAGCAGCGGTTTGGATGCATACGAGAGAGTCTCGGCGCGTCAGTGACTGTTGCTCTGGTTCGGTGCGGTGCGGAGCGGAGCGGCGAGGGAGCAAGGCCCTGTGCTGTGTGCTTTGCTGTGCTGTGCTATGCTGTGCTGTGCTGTGCTGTGTTGTGTGCTGTTTGCTGTCCTCGTGCCCTCCCCGCCTACAGAACCAAGTACAACAATGCGCCAAGCAGCTAGGGGCGGCGGTGGAGGTGGAGGGGTTGTTTGCTTGGGCCGGTTCGACGGTCAATTGCAATGGCCAAAACGCTGTTGTTGGTTTGCAGGACCGGGTATGGCGCGTCTGGGTTGCTGTTGGACGTCGTAGTGGTGCGTGGTGTGGTTTAGGAGATGATCAAGCACAGGAGCAGTGTACAGTAGACATCGGACCTTTGGGCCAGATACAGATACCTGGTACAGTAGGTAGGCACACTAGATACGATACGTGGTGGATTGGACGGCAAGGTAGCAAGGTAGCAAGGTATGTAGTGTACTGTATTGTAGTAAGTGGCAGCAAGGTAGGGGCGCTTGTGTGGGCAGTAAGTGGGTGCTGGACGTGCGCCGGTGTTTCTGTCTCAAGAGATAGCGAAGTCTTAAGCCAGATTGGGTATGCTTTTCGCTTTTAGTAGGGGTGCTCCTGCAATTCCCGTACCGATCTACACGCTCTGAACAGTTGAGGTAAAACAACAAATCTTAGCGAGATTGATTGGTCGTACTATACTAGGTACTCTGGTGTCATGACAGCAAGCAAAATTTCAGCAGATTTCGAGCTACGCAACCACCATATTTCTACATTGATATGCGTGCCATTTATCTTGTCATGTAAGTCGTTCACTTATACTATTTACGCAGCACGCAATTGAACATCATGGTCATGGATCTCTGCAAGCCTCGTGTCAGTAGCTTAAATTATGCCCAATAACCCTTAGCCGCAGTGGCTGTAGAACCCAAGTACGCATGTAAACTCGTGTAATACAGCGACGCAAGTTCTAGGGCTCCCTTGTCCATCCACGAATAAACATCAACAGCCCACACCAGACATCGAAAGTACTACTATTAGTAAAGAAGTATGGCGTCGCACGAGGTAATATTCAGTCTATCTAGATAGACAATTTTAAGCATATCCGATAGTAGGTAAGTGATATGCTTCTGACGGCTGTCTACCTATATATGAGCAACATAAGAGGTAGCATCCATCCACCATGGCATGCGTCACCCATTACGCAAAGTAAACCAATTCAGCCCAGAAGGCATTGGACCCGGAAACAGAGAAAGTTGGGGCCAAGCGAAACCGTTTCAGATTTACAACAGAATTAGTAGGTATACTATGGCTCGCTGGTGGGACTGTACTGGACCTGGACCGCCTTCCGATTTGCTTCCTCGTAAATTCTCAGCTACCATCCAGAATCTGTGCACGGGCATGTGAATACGACACGACGATGTGGCAGTGCTGACATCATCATTGGGCTCAAACAAACTGAGTACATCGATGGATCAAACACTGGAACACACTTCTCGTTGCCCGATGGCGATAAAAAAACAAAACATTCCTAACTGTTCCCACAAGAAATGGATCAGAGCTTGATTCACCGATAGGTACTGTAGGCGCGCGACAGGCCCGCGCAGTCTCACAGTCGCCTGATCTTCATTGCAGTTGTTGGTATTGAAGAGCCCACCCCTTCAGGGGTTCAACTCTACTGTACAGTAGGTACCTCTAGGTACCTTGCACGCTAGAGGCGCCTAAACCCCTGCTGTTCCCTGCTGCAGTCTACTCCACGTTTATCTTAGGTGTGCGGGGCCTCGTCCCCCCTCCACCCACTTTTTATAGTCGACGTCTTGAATGATATTGCCTAAAGCGGAAGTAGTGGGACGACGGCCATTCAATGAGGTTTAGACTACATCTAGTATAGTGGTACAGTACAGATATCAACGATGCCAAGGTTACGGGATGGTAATAGTAATCTCTTGAGAGGCCTCACATGTAAATTCTGCTATGCCATATACACTAAGCTGGCGTGTTTTCTAGGACTATAAAACAATTGTGTTACGACCAGAATACATTCCTAGGAAGCCTCATCTAGAACACGAGAGCGCCACACCAAGCCTCAACTCGGGGTGCTATTGGCCAGAGGTATTCTTAGCTATTAGCTTCCTTGCATTGCAGGCCGTTCATCATGCAGGTCAAGAGCTAGGTTAGGGACCAAGAGAAAACACGGAAACCGAGGAGTGTCTTACTTACATGACAACCTTGAAGCCTGCCTGCCTTAAATGTTACGATGTATAAAAATAAGTACCACACTGCCCGCCCCAAGGCTAACTACCTACCTCCCTACCTAAGTACTTAACCTATACGTAACGGGAGGGGGCCTATACTACACACCAAAAAGGCTACACCACACATGAATCTTTGCCTACCCTATCCTGGCCCAACATCTTAGCGTACATTCTCGGCAACGAAGCCGAGAACGGTCCAGATGGCCGAGAGAAGCGGTCAAGTACGGTACGCAAGGCTATAAGGCTAAAAGAGCTGTTAAAATCAGGACCTATTTATTTGATTTATTTGTTAATTAATTGAGTTAAGTCAAGTAATAGATTTGCTTTAAGCAAAAAAAGACTGATTTATTGACTTAAGTTAAGCAAAGCAAAGCAAAGCGCGTTTTTTTTGCTTTGCTTTGCTTGTGGTGAACGCTGCCCCAGAGGGGCTCCGGAATCGGCCGCCGTCCTTTACGGTCCGCGCCCTCGCCCCAGCCGGTCCTTTCGCAACGCGGCTTGCTATTTTTTATAGTTGTGCTCTCTATATTTCAGTTATAGCGGTAAGTACTCAGGTGGTTGGGGGTAGGTGTTACCTTTAGTTGATCTATTGAGCGTGGCATGTGTAGTGATTTTTTATGGCACGTTTAGGTGGACTACCTACTCAGAGGTTGGATTCCCATTCCGATTCTGGATGGTAAAACCTATCTTAGAGGTACCTACCTAGGTGTACTTTGTGTGTCCGTTACATATATATTCCCCTTATTCTGAATATTGTGTCTTAGGTACCTAGGGATGCTTATTCCACAGACGGGGCACCTACATTCCTCGGCCTGAGTCACAATGGATTAGATGCACAGGAGCCTCGAGGATAGAGCGAGGATGTTCTTTAAATAATGAAGCAAACCAGAAAATTATGTGTATATTTTGAAGTTTCCTTTCATTCCCTTACTTTACCTTAAAGACTGCGTTGTTGATTCCCGGTCTTTTGGATTGTTGTACCGGCGGCGGTAGGTACCTAGCTGGGCCATAATTCCGTACCTATACCTATGGTACTTAAGCTACTGTAAATGCGACATCAGAGCCCTGGAAAGTCGTTCAGAACAGAATACCCCACGGTGGGGTCGCATCAAATTCGACGAGCTCTTTCGTCTCGCTCTTCGCTCTGGTCTGACACGCTCGAGTGTTGCTCACTCTTCTCATCTGCCCCCTCAATCTCAATCGGCCTCCATGAGTTGGAAACCGGGCAAGGCCCGCGCCGCTAGTAGCAAGGCCGCCCCGGGCTTCGGCGCAGCCTCCTTCAGCGGTTTTGCGACAGCTGCGAGCGGCATCAACCTTTCGTATCTCGCCGAGCCTCCCGACTTCTCTTCCGTGTCTAACGCAAACGTTGTTGTATCCCTCAAAAATCTACAGAAGAAGGACGCCATTACTAAGGCCAAGGCCCTCGAGGACCTGCTTGCCTATGCCCAAGCTCACCCCCATGACCACCATGGCGGCGTCGAGGAGCCCGTGTTGGAAGCGTGGGTAGGTCTCCCTCGCCTACACAACGTCGGCGCTCTCGTAGTAACGTATAGTAACGTGTGGCACAGGTCCAGTTATACCCTCGCGCATCGATAGACAACTCGAGACGTGTGCGCGAACTCGCTCACGCCCTCCAATTTGAGTTCATGAGGTCCGCCCGCAAACGAATGGAAAAGAATGTGCCTAAGATTGTTGGTCCCTGGCTCGCCGGTACCTTCGACCGCGATAGGACTGTTTCGAGAGCCGCCACTGACGGCCTCTCCTCTTTCCTCACCACCCCCGAGAAGGTCGCTCAGTTTTGGAAGCGTTGCCAACAGCAAATCCTGGACTACGCCGACGGTGCCATCAAAGAGACGCCAGAAACGTTAAGCGATCGTCGCTCCACCAACTCCGACGATGCCGATGCGAAGTACTTCAGAGTTCTTGCCGGATCTCTTGCACTGGTCTTGAGTCTTCTACAACAGCTGAGTCATGTGGAGATGGAGAAGTGTGTGGGCAGCTATGATCGGTTCTTTGAGAATGACAAGGTGTGGGCAAGCGCGGTTCTCGACGACCCTAGTGTCAGGCGGCTCGCTTCCCAACTCTTGTCAGTGTGCGTCGAGAAGAGATCAGGCCAAGTCGAGGCCGATTTATCTCGCATCAGCAAAGTGTTTGTGGCCGAGGGTCTCAAAAGTAATCAAACCGGTTCCACTACTGACTATCTCGATGCCCTGATCATAGTAACGGTAAACTACCCGACTGTATGGACCTCTGATTATCGAGGCAAAAAGACATCCCTCTCGCGGCTGAGGATCTTCGTTGAATCGGGCTCTCAAGGGAGTCCGCCGCACTATTGGGCCAAGTTCACCCAACTTATGGAGACCATACCGAATGGCATACTACCCGAAGATACCGATGGTGCCATAGAACTCTTGAAGTCTATGAGAAAGGGCATTACGAATAGGGACGAACCCCATAACAACGCCGTCGAAGCATGGTCCGCGTATCTCAGCTTAGCGAGACACTTTTTGCAAGCGGTCCCATCCGACGAAGCACGTTTCAAGCTTTGCCACGCAACCATCTTCCCATTAACAGCACATTACTTCTTTCCGTCACTTGAGACGTCGGTTTGGTCATCCGGGAGTCAGTTGCCCATCCTGATCAAAGCGTACACCTCGACTACGACACTACCTTTCGAAGACCTGGTAGACGTTACGAAGCTTGAATGGGGTAGATTAAAAGACGAACTCAAGGATCATATCCGCAACTCGTTACCAGAATCATCAAAAGAGCACCTTAGATCTCAGAGGTCGGTAGCTGAGGAGGGGGTTAGATGGTTCTCTTTGACGGGTAAGATTTCGGATGCACATGAGAAGACTGTAGCTGGCGACCGTCCGATCCCAGACATCCCAACTCAATTATCCTTGGAACTGCTTGAAGAAGGACTTAGGCTACTTAAAGTTAGGAATTGGAAGCCTTTTGGTGCTGCTTCAATTGTGGAATCTGCATTTAAACAAGCGTCTTCGCTGTTTAAGACACCTTCCTCGACCCAGGGAATACTTGATCAATTGAACGATTGTCTTGTGGGAGGTCGAGAAGAGTTTCTGAAATCGTCAAGTGCACCGTACATACTTTCTAGCATAACACTTCTTGGTCAAATTCCTCAGCGCCACAGCGAATTCGAACATATCTGGAAATCTAGCATCTCGGTTGTGATGGAATGCTTAGATACCGCAGAAGCTGTGCCTGCGCTGGGCAACCTCATTTCGAGTACCCAAGCAGCTGCAGTTGCGCTACAGAATCCTGCCCTGCAGGCTGAACTCGTCCGCAGGTGCTTAATGTGCGCCGTAGGGAGCGCAGGCTCTAGTTGGGGGCTGTTTAACAACGTGTTTACCTTTGGGGCACTGAGTGAGGCAGCCTCGAGCAGACTTACCAAGGAGCTTCTAAATCGCATGACAAACTCTTTAGGCGAGCCTAACGAACGTGTTCTCAGAGCACTACAGACAATCGCGGAGAAAAGAAGAGAAATATTAACGCAAGACGACGAAATTCATATGACATTAGTTACGGGGTTGCTAAGTCTCTCGGAAAAGGGAAGCAATCCGGAAGTAGCTGCGTTGCAAGCACTGCTGGGCAACACTTCAAGCAGAATCTCCAATGCTCATATTCTCATTCAGCAAAATATTAATAATGCGAGTCTAAATTCGCTCTCGTATGTGTCTTCCAATTGTACTATAAGCGTTATATCTGACTTTTCTGCAGGGTTGACACCCTTGTTCAGCAAACCATGCAGACACAAGATGGTCTTCGAGCTTCTATACAAGAAGAAGACTTCAGTACACAGTTGCTTTCCCTTCTCCCGAATGCTACAACATGGAGAAAACAGCTCTCGATCCTCTTCCGGGAAACCCCGAATCTCTCCTTGGCACTTACGAATAGCCTAGGGGGTTCATGTTTTCTTGCAACGGGCCAACCCGTGGATGTAGATGTAAACGTACAACGTGACGCTCGAGGCTGTTCCATACCTGGCCGCATGGCCCTATACGTTAACAAACTTATCTCTTCTGGGTTCGATTTCGATCTCGTGGACTTTTCTACCAGGGTCGATTTGGTTATATGTCTAAGCCTGACAGTTGAGCTGGCTGCAGATCAACTCACCATGCTTAGTGAGGACGGTGTCTGGCGTTCCATATCCTCTCATCATGCCCAGTCGGATTTAGAGAGTCTAGTTACCTCTGCTCAACGACATGTTATAGGGATGGCCGAGGATGCTCAGGGATGGCGTGACGGAACCGGCACCAAGACATCGCGGCTAGTGCACGCAATCATGGAAAAACTCATTAAAGAATCACGGACGTTGTCACCTCTAGGCTTTTACTCCGCACGGTCAATGCAGAACATTCTTCAAGCCCTCACAGAGAGACATGGTTTTCCCTCAAGTGGAGAGCAATGGTTGGCCGATACGGGCTGTTTAACATCGTCTCCTTCGACAATATTTCCGGCAGCTGCAATGCTATCAGGACTTGGCGAGACTGTCGCAACATCTAGAACTATCAACAATTTTTGCAACCGCCTGGTGAGTGATATCGCCGGAGCTAAGCTTGGTCAGGAAAAGAGTTTGATTACACTCATTTTGCTTGACCTTTGCATGCAAGTTTATGAGGTCGGTGAGCTACCAGTTGCGAACAACAGGTTGGTGTTTGCTGTCAAGCAGATCACTTCTTGGCTAGATACACCAGAAGATTTTGAGAACTCGTTTGCTACGGAAGCCTGCCGCTGCTTACAGCGTCTTCTTCCTTGTATTAAAGATATATACGGGTCCTACTGGGGACAAGCAGTGGGCTTCTGCATTTATCTCTGGACGAAACCTTCTACCCAGCCACTTGGTGCTCGTCTGCCAGAGATACATGCATCGTTACGTCTCATGGCGGCCCTCCAATCGCTCGACGGGCCAAATGATGATCTGGTAGACGTTCTAAACACTTCGGCGGATACGATATCGGCCGCTCTCATCGATCTGCTAAAGCTACCGAGAGAAAACCATACTCACTCGCTTGAGATAGTAGATGCTATCCTTTGCAGACAGGTCGAAAAGTTGCCTCTCCAAAATTACGACGACCTCTCCGAACTCTACGGATTGGTGGCTAGTGAATCTCGCGCCATCCAAACAGCAGCATTTACCATTCTAAACAAGGCACTTCCAGCTACCCAAGAGAAGCTCTCTGTCGACGTTCTGCTAGAGAAAAAGGATGCACGACTCCCTGATGAGCTCCTATCACTCCTTCTTGATGCGCCAACATTAGATTCATACCCCGATGCGATTATAGCCCAATTCCCGACTCAGGTCCGCTCGTACCTGCTATCCTGGCACTTAGTATTTGATGCTTTTCAAGCCGCATCTTTCAAAGTGCGTAGCGACTATGCTGAAAATCTGAAAGCTGAGGATTATATCAGTCCTCTGATGAACTTCACCTTTGATGTATTGGGTCACTCAGCAGCTCATGGTTTGAACCTAGACCGAGCAGGTTTTACTGTAGAAAATATCCGATATTACGACTTGAAATTGGCCGAATCGGAATCAGATGAGCGAAATATGCAGTGGCTCTTCATACATTTATATTATCTAGTGTTAAAATTTGTGCCGGGACTTTTCAAGGTGTGGTACATAGGCTGTCGCTCAAAGCAGACTAAAATTGCAGTGGAAGGGTGGATGACAAGATATTTCTCACCAATCATCATCTCGGAAGCTTTGGACGATGTATTGAAATGGAACAAGAGTCAGGAGACACCGGCAGATGACGAGAAAGAGTTGATTGTGAAGGTTGGCCGGGCAGCGAGGGAAGTGATTGCTGGATATGAAGTGGACGATCTCCAAGCCTCGATCGCTATTCGCATACCTCCCGAGTTCCCACTGGAAGCCGTCACAGTTGTCGGAACAAATCGCGTTGCAGTAGATGAGAGGAAGTGGAAGAGCTGGATCTTGACCACACAAGGTGTTATTACGTTCTCGGTACGTACCCCCGCGTGAACACTCCACTGACCCCGAAGATAGTTCGATTCAAAGCTTGGCTAACACGCACAAAACAGGGCGGTAGCATAATAGACGGACTAGCCGCATTTCGACGAAATGTTATCGGCGCTCTCAAGGGCCAGACCGAATGTGCCATTTGCTATAGCATTATCAGTACCGACAAAAAGATGCCAGACAAACGTTGCCAGACATGTAAAAACCTTTTCCATCGCACATGTCTCTACAAATGGTTTCAGAGCAGCAACCAGAATACATGTCCCCTGTGCCGGAATCCTATCGACTATTTGGGTGCAGGACCGACAAGAAGGGGTGTGGTTGGTGCTTAGATTCAATATATGGTGTTATGCAGGACGTCTTCATATCCTGGCAAACACCAAAAATTAAATAAGAAATACCCTGCGTATGTTTCGACAATAGAAAACTCTACTGGCCATAAGCCTCAGATTACCTCAACTTTCAAGGTTGAATCCTCCATATTTCCACTTACCTGTAAACCTTGATCCGTTCAACTTGCTCTGCGGTAATACGGGCGCACAAACACTCACAGGGTTCCTCCCCCAAACCCAGTACAGTAGTCAACGGAACATCTCCCGTTGCCATTGCTGCGAGCCGCTTGCCAGAAATATCTCGGCGCCCCCACGGGAGTCCGTCGAGGCTACCCTGGGGCTACCCCTTTTAGGTTGTTCTTACAAACCTTCTTTTGAGTTCAATACGCAATCAACAAAACTGAGGTAGTAGCAGGTACGATGTAAGCAGTGTATATATAGTCGGCCGCTCTCGCTATCATGGTCAGTTCCATGAAGGAAGGTCATACTGCTCAGCTGGTCATCGGAGTCCTCTCGCCTTCGAAGTCCAAGCTAGCTGCGTGATTCCATCACTTCTTCACTCACATCCCACTTATTTTATGTATTCGCCATAGCTGACACGAACGCTCTGGTGTACACATTGTCTGCATCGCTACTCGACGTCTTCAAATTAACGCAATCATGTCGATGCTGTATCGATTGTCCTTGCCGATCCGGGGCTCCGACCGGTACAGGTCTCAAGACGGGACGTCCTCGGACCGTACCAAATTCCCTACCGTCCACATCGGTCAGTCAGGTACGCATCAAAGGACCAGTCTATCATCCGCTTTCTCAGCGTTGTTCGAGAAGCCCGCGAAAGAAGAGGGTGGCCAAGAGAATGTACCACCACGCAATTCAAAGTACTGGCGCGGCCGCAAGTATGAGAACACCAGTCCAGTGAACGATTTCTCAGACGCTGAGGCCGACGATCCAGTATATGACCCCGGTATGTGGGTCCGCTGTTTTCCCTATCCTCCTAAAGATCCCACGCCCGACTGTGAGAGGATTCGATCTGCTTCCTCCTCCTATCCATCTGAGGGCATACGTTCTCCTGTTGCCAGAGTTCATTCACCAGTGCTACCAACCATCCGCTCAGCACCTCGCCATGCCATGAATTCTTCTCAAAACGCGTTGGAATCATCCAGTATGGCTACGGGTGAAGGTCTCACGACGGCTACCTTGAAGGACACAATTCAGACTACCTCTGATACCGGTTCAGAATTTAAAAACGATGATGCTCTATCCCCCCAATTTGATCCCAGCCTCATGAACTACGAACGACAGGGCGCTCAGAACCTGCCTGGAACTAGTACTAGGAATCAGCCCGGATCTGGTTCCAGAACTGCCCAGTCGACCGAGTGGCTACCAAAAGTACCTAATACGGATAGGGTGAGATACTACAGCAGCAGCAGCCTATCCGAGGATCCAATGCTCTGGTACATCGTTGATGAGCCAGATGAGATACGCCTAGCTAATCCTGCAACTTGGAAGTATATCTTCGCACCTGAACCGCACGCGCCCTCAGCCACCATAGCCGAGCGCATACAGAAGATGAGAGTGCGGAAATGGATGAAGAGAGTCAGTTTCAAAGCTAGGGCCCGATTTGAACAAGTCGGAAAGCGTATTCCTGAATCCAGATTTATCGAGGAGCGCGAGAAGCGACGACGAGAGCTCGAGCTCGAAGCCCTGGGACCACCACCGTGGTCGAATAGTTGGCGAGACTATCCACCAGACACATCACCGGATATATATTTTTAATATTAACAAGAGGCCCATCCTTCTGTTCCTTATCGTTAAGACCGCAATAGGCACTGTTCGGCGGCGACCTTTGATTTAGGTAATGGATGGGATGCACGAAGCAACATGGATTATTGTCTCAGATGGGGAGATTTAGGTTACCATACCGGGGGCTTTATTACATGGCCATCACCGTTGGTGATATTGAGTCGTCGTGCTACTTCGGGGGGGGGGGGGGCAAACACNTAGTTAGTGTATGCATTTGGGGAGCATGGAAAGAGAGGCTTGGGCATGTGTACTTGGGGGGTTCTCTTTTTTGAGCTGGGCCTGTACGATAGGCCACTTACTAGTAACAAGACATTTATTAGACTGCGAGATGCGAGTATTACTCCACAACATCATTTCTTCTCGAGATCGTGTCTTGTGAAAGTCACGTAAATTCCATGATCCCGTGCTCATGGCCGTCTCACTCAACGTGCGTAGGGCCGATGCATTTTACTACGGTTGGCTTCTCGATACCAGGCAGATTAATCACCACGGCCTTACTATCACTGCGCATGAGCATGCAATCACTCAAGCGTCCTATTTGTGCTAGCACTCATCTCCTAGTTCGATACGACGAGATGAAGTCGCCAGGGCCAGTCCCGGCAGTAAACCCGAGCTTCTCACCCTTTCAGCACGTAGATGACGAACTCGATATCTAACAAAGGGCTTCGGAGGGTATCCAAATTGAAAATAATTTTCTAGGGCCTCAGGGAGGCCACAAAGGTCTTGCCCCCCTATTCTGCTAGACGGGAGGTTTACAGTCTATATGTTCGAATAGCGTCGCCTCCAGTTACAGACCGCCTGATCTCGTGAGCGACTGGTGATGCATGACTAGCTTAGGTTAGAGCCCGTAAGGGTCTTAGACCTTACACATAGAGAGAGTCAGTTATCGTAGTAGAAGCTCCGATGCCCATGGTACCATGCCGCGGCCTAGATGATGGTGACGCGTCAAGGACCCCAAAATCCTCACTGTAGGTTGTACGCAACTATAAAGCCTATGTAGGATTCGGGCCGAACTAGCGGCCCGAATCGAACATAATGGAGCGGGCCACCACGGACTGGAACAGCCTTGATTATAGGGTAGCCTCTACAGACTCCTATAGGGATCTATAGAGAATTTGTCTATGCAAGTGTAAGTTTGTACTTACCTCGAGCTTACCTACCTAGTTAGCCAGTTATATCCATACCTATATTTACCTTACTTGTTTGGCTATTTCGTCATGTACCTATAACGTTGATCACTAGCTTACACAAAGAAAACATAAACAGAAGACTGCTGCCCCCTTTATGTTGCACTCCTTGACGAGTAATACCTAACTTCATGAGGATTTAAGATAGAGAGTTACGTGGATAATGTCCCAGCCAACTGGTGTTTTAACAACACTGTACCACCACTAGCCGACATAAAGATATGGTAAGTTGAGCAGATACTGGTATTTAGAGGGTGCATGATGTCCCTTTCCGGGTTCCCCTCGTCAATAAGTCTAAAGCAGCAAGTCATTAGATATAATCTCTGGAAAAGAGGCCTTGATGCTTGAAGATATATGCAAATCAATTGGGTCACATTCAAACAGACAAGGCGCAAGCAAACACTCGCCATCCAACACTGTGTTTTTGTAAGTCAAAGCAACAACACAACATATTCCTCAAGAGCTCATCTTGAACCTATTGATGCTGGACTTGAGCTGCTGCCTCCATGTGTCTATTGTTTTAAAGCAAAGACGCCATCTAGCCTTCATTGACCTGCTGTCAAATATTGTCACATGGCCGTTTCCTCTCGTCCGTAGGGCGATAGTAACTGGGCTTAACATAGAAGATACCTTGCTGGTTTCAACTGTGTATGTCGGCAATAACCAAATAGCAACAACAGGCAGTCGAGGATCTGGTTATCAATTCCTAAATACCCACGAGGACTGTGAACTACAGGATGACTGGGCTTGGTTACTAACAGTGAGTCACCGATCAAAAACATTCTGACTACTCGTATGGACATAATCCACCACGGGACGGGTTTCTATCCTTTGAGATATGCTGATGAGTGATGAATTCAAGTCTATGTTTGAGTAGCAACAGCGTGCTCCCTTCGTAATACACAGCTAAGGTGCTACCAATAATTGTTCTGATGCTTAGATACGTCCCAAGTCGGTCCACAGAGCGAACCTGGCTAGCCAACACAATAGACAAAGTTAGAATACAAACCTATCTATTCCTCAGTGGGCTTAGAGACGTCGTCCCATTCTCCATGGACCGGTTTTTGAACTCCTAGCGACCTCAGGCGCTGAGAGAGCAGACTCTCGGCGACAACTGGGTTCCCATTAATCAGGCCAGAAAACGCGTTCCCGCCGTACCCCACATCACCCTTGTTCAGTTTATTATACTTATCGGTCAGACCATTGTAGCCATCCAAGTTCGACAGGTCGCTAGAGGCCTGAGTTGTTGGACGGCTCGTCTGAGACGATTCAAGGGATTGTGGACTGAGCGCCCCCAACCCGTCCTCCATTGGCCTTCTCATCTGGCTTGCCGAGACACCAAACGGTACGGGCTCTACCGGTGTGAGACCACCGGCAAGGCTATGCGGGAAAGAGTGGCCCGACGGGCTCGGCGACACAAAGCCTTCTGCCACATCAAAGGCACGCCCTGCACCGCCAAAGTAAAATCCGGAGCTCCGTCTTCTGAAAGCCGCATTGGCAGCTAGACTGGCACCAGGCCCTGTGCCGCTAATCGATGGTGGGTGCAGTACGCGTATAGCCTTGTACGGTGTGAATCTAGGCTCAGGGAGCGTGATTTCATTTTGAAGTTTCTCTTTCCCGTCGGGAACACGGTTGGCAAAAACGACCCTAATGTTTTTGTATAAATAGAAACGGCCTCGTGAGAGGCAACATATATGTAAATGAACGAGATATCTGAGAATGGGGCGATCCGCCGATGAATTACCTTTCAAGTCAGGCATATTGTCAATGATGGGGCCGTTGGAGTAACTGCGTTGCCGCACGAAAGTCTTGGTGCCAGGTTCCATCCCGGCCAGATCGTATGGAACCAAGAACAACTTGACGGCCGTCTTATTCGGATTCTTGATAATTATTTGAATTTGCCCCTTCTCGGGGATCCGGTAGCTTCCGCCAGGAGGTGATCGCGGTGATCCAGATGTGCGTTTAGCTCTCTGAGGTTTGCGAGCGTCCCAAGTGGACGTATTCGCGTCAATGTGATTAGTATCCATCACATCCGCGCCTGCTGTTCTCCTCTCTACAACCCTACTCTGGTGCTTCCTTTTTGATCTTGCCTCGTCCCCCTGATTTGGCAAACCATTCTCTAAATCAATCTGTCCCACGTATGGGCTCGGCCCGTCGTCTTCCTTGGACCGACCGTGTGATGAGCTCGCATAACTGTAAAAGACAGCGGGAAAAGGCAAGGTCACATGAGGCGGGCAGCGAAGGCTTGATTTGCACTTGCCCAAGCCGAGGACACCAATCTGGGCTAGGAAGTCAAGAGGTTTTGACGGCGTTGTCGACATTCGGCCACGTAAGATACTTTCTTCGTAAGACCCGACCATAGACGCATGTTGAAGTGGGGAGACGTCGGAGCTGATGGAGGGGCGGCGGGAGTGAAGGAATGCTGGTGTTTGGGGGGCCGATCCCGACGTCGAAAAACTTGATACCGCAGCCAGAGATCGCCGAGGCTGATGGGCTTGGTAAGGGAAAGTCCTCTCCTGGCGAAGTGACGGACTCTGTCTCTGTAATGAACCCGGTGAACATCCGTACGATCCCGAGAGAGATGACAGGAGGGTATGCCGACGCTGTTGCCTAGGAAGCCCGTAGCCGAGGTCTATAGGAGAAACTAGATCAACTTCGTCATTGCTCTCCGACTGAAACAGGGGGCTAGTTGGTGGCTTATAGACAAAGCTCGTTGAGAGAGAGGAGGATAGAGAGGAGAGCGCAGACCGCACTTCATCGGACCGCCCCGGCAGAGGCTGTCTTCTTTCGAGATCTAAAGGCGCGAAGTGTCTCGGAGGTGAAGTAGTTATCCATAGGGAAGGGGTGTCGCTTGCATCTTCTCTAGATCGAGCATGGGCTCGAGGCTCAGAGGGGGTCCCATCTAGGGATGTGTCATCATGCGTGAAGTCGCCACTATGCAGGGCTGACCGGGGTCTCTCGATCTTCATCCCGGCTTGAAGCCTCCCCTCATCGTCAGACGGAGTCCTCTCTTTCTCGGGGGTGATCGTCGGGGGCGGTAATAAACTCGACGGGACTGCGGTGCTACGCCTCGGGCTTTGAGTAGGAGATATAGGCGGTTGTTGTTGGCTCCATACCGATTCGAACTGCTGACGAAACATGACTAATTAGTACGTTGTGACGGGCCCGATCGACAAAGAAACAGAGTCACAAGAAGGCAGGGGGGGCTTCACGAACATAGCGATGGGGGATCCAGGTCGGGCTCTCCCCCCCTCTTCAGTCTTTCGATCAGGTCCGCGCGATCGGTGCAAGCAGCCGGACTCGAGGGGTTGTCCTGATCTGAGTTCTGGGCGAGATGAGGAATGGGAAGGGCGGGGGGAGGCGGGCTGTCGGGGACTGGACCTTCACACAGCTCGGTCCTTATGCTCTCCTCGGATAGCTTTCGTGATAGTGATTGCAGGCGACGACGCCGACCATGTGCCAGCTGATTGGGGGGGAGACATTTCGGATACGCTATTCGCGTCCCCGTTATCGTTGCCGTTCACGTTGCCGTCCTCGTCCTCGTCCTCGTCCTCGTTCGTGTTTGCGTCCTCAACTTGGTCATCGGCTTGATCATGGCCATCAGCGGACTCCCTCCGCGTCAGATTTCTGCGCAGGTCCTGCTGGAAGATGGGCATGCTGCATGGGCAATTCACAAATGTCACGGTAACGCTAGAATACTACCTATAGTTGCTGATTATGGATACGGGTCAACGGCTTGGCCACGGAGACGTCTCTGTCAGCGCAACGGCCGGCGATAGGCCGGTGATAGACCAGCTATACAGAGGCAGTGAGACGCTCTGGGCTGGTTACGGCATATAGCAGAAGCAGACTCAGTCGTCCTCGGCCGTCTACGGCTCCTTCAACAACGAGTTAGATCGGGCAGGGCAGCCTGGACGGTTGGGCATAGGAAGCATGGGTTAGAGGCAACAAAGGCAGAAAGGCAGAACGGCAGAACGGCAGAACGGCAGATGACCTGGTGGCTAGAGAAGGTTAACAGGCTGCTATCGAATGCAACAAGGCGGTCAGTTTGACGTGGAACAGTACTCAGTCGGATTTTACGGTTGGGGAGGCTCAGACGTCTCGAAAAGATGCACACAGTATGTCTTGAGTCAGTTGAAGACGGAAGAGTCGACATCATGCTATCAAGTATCGGAATGGGTAAGTACCTGGTAAACTTAAAGGCCCCGCCTTGGAGGCACCGCTGCACCTTGTGGGGCTGGCTGGGCTGGGCTGGGCTGGCATTGTCGCTAGGCTAGATAGGTGCCTTACCCTACCAGCTCTATACTGTATTTTCACCAGAGGCGGGACAAGCGCGGGACAGCTCACTATGCGTCAGTCCTAGTAGGTACACCTACCGGAGCGCTTACAGGGCGCACATAGCCCCGCCAATGGGGACAGTACTACTTACCTGAGCTAGCCATAGACCCATACTTTTTTTCACCATCACCCTTAGAATCGCATGCTGCATCACCAAGGCGGCTCCGTGAAGTTCTACACGACAGAGACAGAACAGTAGGTCCAATCGACATGACACAAAGCAAGAAGAGGCCTATAGAGGGCGACGATGCCCCGGGCCCAGCTGCGAAGAAGCATCGCAAGGGTTTCCGCGTTGGTCCAGAAAACCTACCAGACGGTGCCTGGAGACGCAAGGGTAAAGTCAAGCTTGCGACCGTAATGTTCTGTTACCGACGGCTCGACTGATAAGTGTGGCCCACAGTCGACAGGATAAAGAAAGACCTCATTCACAAGGCGAAAGTGAAAAAGGCTTACAAGAAAATCAAGACCACCGAGCTCGCTACCTCTTCCGCCGCTTCAAAACCCGCCCCCGCGACCATCGATGCTAGCTCTGTTACCATCGTGAAGACAGATATGGGAGACGATGGAGATGGCAGCGACAACAGTAGCGAGAGGGAAGAAGAAGAAAAAGAAGAAGAAGGGGAGGACGACCCAGAACCGCCCTCTCCACAGATTCACCCGCAGCGCCAGGCTATGCTTGACGACGACGACGACGACGACGACGACGACGACGACGACGACGACGGTGATAACGGCGTAGGAAATTCGCCACGTGCCACGGCGAAAGAGGACGAGGACGAGGACGATAATGGGCCGCCCGGAGATGAGCAAAGACAAAGGCATCGAGAACGGCCGAACAAGCAGAAGAGGAAACCCGGGTACTTCGACAAGGCCCTCACGGCAGCCGAGCGCAAGAAGGCCGAGGCCGCGGAGCGCGTGGCCGAGCAGACGCGCAGGGTGGCTGAACGCGAGCGCAAGACAGAGGAGCGGGAGCGCTTCCGCCGCGCCATGGCCAAGGCACGGAAGCCTGGGCGGGATGGCCAGCGTCGCTTGGGTCGCGAGAGCGGGCTTCTGCTGGAGAAAGTAAAGAAGATGGTGGGTTGAAGATGGAGCGTCTAGGGGACGAAAGGAAAAGAAAGGGGGGAGAAAGGGGGCTTAGGAAAACGCAAGGGAAATGGCGAGAGGTAAGAGAGATAGAGAGAATGGCCGCGTCTGTCTGGCGAAGCTACCGCTAAGGTGACGATACTATAGAACATGTTTGATGATACCCCAACTACCAACAAAAGTTTTAGGCCGGTTCTTATACAAGAGGACCGACGAAATCAGTCTCATGAGCACAAGCATATCCTAATGATTAATGAGGAAGCCCCGCCTTGGTTTCTTTGTTTCATTCTCGGCTTTTGAGGTCAACTCGAGTTAGACTGTGTGTGGTACCGATGTCCTTTAAAAAGGGGCAATGTGGAGTATAGATCAAGGGCTCTTTAGACCGACCTTCCTGCTCAGGTAGGGGAAAGGCGTTAGTTTTCAACAGTTCTCAGCAGCGTTGCGGTACTCTGATACGCAAATGTATTATGTAAGTCTTGTATATGTTATATATTATACATATCCTATCTCACGAACGCCGATCGATAAGACGAGAGCAGACACAAAAAGATAGCAGTTTGATTTCTCCATTACTTGGGTATCGCATTCCATGTATAACACGCTGGCAACCGTGGTCAGGGGCAAAGGGCCGACGTATCTTTATCCCCCCTGCCTATGAGACATATAAAATAGAAAGAAGCAAGAGGGAAAAGCTTCGTAAAGAGCGTACATGTGCGTGTATATAATCGCGGTTTTTTATTACCGCGAGTATTTCCGGTCCGGCAGTTCGGGCCTGGGACTGTGGAGAGGCGCTGGTAGTTCGTATGCCCACTGCGTGTTCGGGTCCATCAGCTCGCTGACTCGGAGCTCCGTCCCCGGCAGTTCTCCTCCACGTATTGGCACGATGCCGTCCTGATGTCCCGAGAGCTCGCTCAGCCAGGTGTTGTGGGGTTTGTAAGTCTCAGCGTAGTGTACGTGTGGGTATGGCTGTCGTGATATCGACGGCGAATGGACCGCCCCGCCACCGAGCACCGAGTCGGGTGAATATGTGTATCGGGAGCCTTGGTGATCTTTGGGCCAGGGCTCGGGTTTATATTCGGCAATTTCCTCCTGGTCGCTGTCACCGGGTGCTAGTTGACGACCTGAGTCGGGAGTGTCGACGCGCGCACGCCTACTGCGCCTCACCAGCATAAAAGACATCATGCTCAGCGCCGCTACTCCTAAAACGCCTCCCACAGCGCCGCCGACGATGGCACCGGTGGAGTGTGAGTTCGTCGCCACGGCGTTATGTGTAGGTGCCGCCGACGGCGCAAGATCTTGGTTCATAAATATGGCCTCCACTTCCGTGCTATCCCAGTGCATGTTTTCCAGATTTCCAGCGTCGTACCATTCCTTCACTACGGCCGGACTGTCATAGGCTAGTGCGTCTGGGTCGTATGAATCCGTCCACTTTAATTCAGTCATGTCGAGGATGCCGATCCCGTAAGGCCAAGGATCCGCTGTTGTTGGGGCCGTAAAAGTCCTGTTCTCGCCATCCACGCCCCCCCATGCTGAGCATCTGTCGTTTCCCTTCACCAACAACCGCACACTGATGGTCAGATCGAGGAGGGGCGTCTGTCGGGCCCTCGAAGAAGACAAACCCGGGGAGAGAAAGTACATATACTTCAGGTGAAGTGTCGCGGAGTTGATACGATACACCGCCATACAGATATCTATAAACACTGTCAGCACCTCCGATCTACCCACCCATCGTCGTTCCGAACCTACATTTCATAAGTGCCGTTGGGTCCGGGCACTCCAACGCTGCAATGTGATTCAATCGTGGGCGGCTTAGTGCCTGAGGTGGTTTGTGTATGCCATTGCTTCGTGACCGGATCGACCATAGTGATACGATTCCAACTACATACAACACTGAGTCAATACCGTTCGCTTGTAAGAATTACAGGGGGGTTAAGGAGCTTGCAGAAGTAAGAAGAGTAGAATATGCCTGTTGAGGTAATTCGTGTCTTTAAGATATGCCAAAAAGGGGGGATAAAAACTCCAATGACCTACTTCGTCTCCACGATAGTGTCATTCGTCGCGTCCACGGGGGTCTCCGCTCCGCCGAGAAACAAGAGCAGGCCATTTGGACCGAAAGGTACATATTCGGCCCTCGCATTCAAACTGGTCCCGTAACCACCATATGATGACGTCGTGCTGTTTTCCCATTCGCCGGTCTGGAAATTATATGAGACCAGTCCTGGTGTGGCATATCCCGGGAGGTCCTTGGCGACGGAGCTGTCCGATGACTTTGTCGCAGCGCCCCCAAACGCGAAACCTACATCCGTAGTTTGTGTGAAAGCCGAGCCGGACGTGCCTTTCAATTTCGAGAAGGTTAGAAAGTCGCGCTGCGTCACCTGCGTCCATGAGCCCCCTCCTGAGCCGTCTGCTTGGAATCGCCAGAGGTCTTGGCTTGGCGGCGAACCGTCCGAAGTGATACCGCCCCAGGTGTATAGGCTCGTCGTTGAAGGATCCGTCCAATGTATCTGTTTGCTACGCAGTGGTGCTGTCTTCCATATTGCTCGAAGCGGGACAGTCTCAGCCGTCCAAGCTTCTGTCAAATCAATAGACCACGTAGTATTCACTACAAGACTAGTTAGCAGTGTTGATGGGTGGTAATTCTGCCATTTCCAAGAAAAGAAAGAACTTGCCATCAAAAGAGGGACTGTCGGCAGGCATACTGCCATTGACGCGTTCGGTAAGCTGGCCGCCGTCGATATAGAGGTAGTCACCAAGAACGGCGACTGTGTGACAGCCGCGGCGGATGAAGTCGTGGACGCTGGGAATGCCGCTACCATTGATATCGTCGCGACTCTCGACCTCGGCCGCCATTCCCAGCCGCCCCAGCGCTCCCCATACCGCGAGAAGCACGAAGGGGGAACATCGGCCCTTCATTGGCGGAAGAACGTAAGGAATGGGCAAAACGCACGCTTTCACCACAGTCGAGGCTCAAACATTATGCGTGGGGAGGGAGAAAAGCATGAGCCGCGGATAGGGACTCAATATACCGACAGAACGGCTTAGTCAAGTCAAGGGCACTCGTAGGGCGAGAGAGACGAGCTCCCGAAGAAGTGGAATGAGGTTGTGCGCACAAGACGAGGCAGAAGTGGGCTCAAATGGCTCGGACGGCTGACGCTACTGCACATAAGATCTTGGGGTGACAGGTACAGCAGTTCCGAACGACGTCCACATAACAGGGCACCAGTTACGACAAGGTGCTGGATGGGCCAAGCCCTCGCCATCCGGTTCAGAGGCGGCGGCTGCGGTTGGTTGGCCCCCAGGGTTGCGTCGAAAACTTCTACACGACCCAAGTCAGTCGAAAGTCCTACACTACTACGTTTTTGGCCTCTGTCAGCAATCCTATGTTACCTATCTCTGCCCATTGTTGTGTACTGTAAGTACAGTGGACGGACTATAGTCTATCGGCTATAGGATACACCTCACACCGAGGATCTTTTGTGCCGGCCCCTTCTCCCTCCTTCTTAGATATACTAACCTAACCTAAATACTTAGTTTAAGGTTAGGATAGGTAGTTAGACAGATAGATGGATACGGCAGTGTACCTTCGTACAGCAAAGCAGTTGGATGCTTCGGGCAGGAGGTTGCTGGGAATTAGCATGGGTAGGCCTGTCAAATGACTTGACAATGCCGCTCGCGCCGGCTCCATAATCATAATCTTGAATCCTTCGACAGCTCGCAGGCGACGTGGATGCATCTCGCTCGTCCAGGACCCGTTAGCACCACTGTCACAGACCCAGACACAGACGGCTTGGCAACCATGATCCCCAAGAGCCAAACTTGGATGGGGGAGCCAAGCAGCGTGACCGCTACCGCGCCACAGCAGTTGATTGGCCTGGGCCGCAAACACCTTACGGTACAACATATTTGAGTTACAGTATTGGCGACAGCCGCAGGAGTTTGTTCTCTGAGGGTTCTCCTGTGTTCCTGTGCCTGGCCATGATCCATCATCGCGGATCTCTGACCGGCTTACTCCACAAGGCTTGACCACATTTGTCACGTCTCTCTCGCATTTGCCGAATAAGCGCGCTGATCCTCATCATTGTGAACGTTTCGAGAGTCGCGACATGCATCATAGGTTAGTACAGTAGGGGTAGGTATAGGTAGCATACGAGAGATCCTGTGCGGCCGGAAGTTATTTCCATGAGAGCGGATGGCCGGCGAAACTACACTGCACTGCACTGCACTGCACTGCACCGCACCGCACCGCATCGCACCATGCTCCGGCCCCGACAGTACAGTAGTATGTATACCGTTGCTTTGAGGGATTTCGCCGGTACCGAGCAACGACAAGCAAACTCGGACGTCGATAGAGTATATCGAAGGTCAACTGGTTGTACCACGATCTGTAACTGAAACGGACCACCAGGGGGGATTTACCTGCATGCCATGTGTTACGTACGACACCAATGTCCAATCGTTGGCCGGCGATACCTACCTCTGTACGTTAGGTAGTAAGTGCCATGCAGACACTCGGTGCTACAAGGGCGCTTATTGGCAGCCTTCACTGCAACACGCTGCAACAGCATCCTTCTTGGTGGAACGATGGAGCCCTCTTGTGCAAAGGGTCGGCCGCCACCCGCAAATACTCCAACACACTGAGATAATGTACCTAGTAATGTAGCTGCACAACGGAGGGACTCGGAGCCCGTGTTGTGGCGATAACCTGAGGAGGTCATGGATACTGTACATGAAGGAGAATCAACTATTAGTGAGTAGTGCTCTCTCTGTCTAGCTGCTTCGTCGTGGTGGTAAGTCATTCAATCTTGATAGAGATCCGTTTGGTAGGCCTGGGAGCTGACTATTGCCTACCTCTATATGACACCTGGCAGTGACCTAGTGTGGGTGAATTGCAATGTCTCGGAAATGCGAGATACTCCATCGCAAAGTCATCTCACTTACACTCGCTAATCATCAGCACCAGAGTTACAGTACTCAAGTTTCAGGCATCGCTTAGTAGCTTAGACACGTGTGTAGGTACCTAAGGTCACGGGTACTACAGTAATAGGGGGAAATAGTACATAACCGGAAATATGCAGCAGCACAATTAATTATACTGTATGTATATATACCTATGTAAGCGCTAAATCCAAAAACAAACTTGGAAACCTTGAACCCTTAAAGTTCCCCATTCCAAGTCCCAGAGTACCGTAGGTATATCCAGATGCATTGCTACTTCACTCATTTAGATCGTGCACAGACAGCACAGCCTTACCAGCTGAACTTTCGCCTTACCAGCA
Source organism: Xylaria polymorpha (assembly GCA_003426235.1). Lineage (NCBI taxonomy): Eukaryota > Fungi > Ascomycota > Sordariomycetes > Xylariales > Xylariaceae > Xylaria > Xylaria polymorpha. Next base: position 31,859 of record NQIM01000236.1, read on the forward strand.
CCACCAACCGACAATTTCACTAAAACCTCAAAAAAAGTCTTACATGTCCAGACAGGTGGTGGAGTCGTCAGCCCATATCTGGTATAGGTACACTACGAACCTTGGTATGGACAGTACAGTACAGTATAGTAGGTTTGGGTGTTTGTCGATCCACCGCACCTACTTAAATACTACTAGTACTACTACCTAGGTATTAAAAGGCTGACGCCATGCCTCCGACGAGCCTCCGCACGATACCGCATGGTAATTTACACTAACTCGTCTCGTCCATACAATCCTAAATTCAAATGCTTGTCCTGTTGCTATCGACCAGGTGGGTAGTATTGATCAAACGTCAACATCAAAACCCCTGGACCGTCCGCTGTCTATCTTGTGGTCCTACACTAGACCAAAACATGCACTCGCCTCTCTGCCTTGGCGGGTAAGTCCTGCGTCGTTCATATCCGTCCAATTCTTACTTTACTGTTGTGAAATAGTCTGGAATATGCCCATAATTTGGAGCTTTGGTGGTTCTTCATCTTATTCGCAGTGGAGAATTGATTAGTCGCCAAGGGCCAGCTGAACGAAGAGTCGTCTTACCATAGGTTGGGATACGTTGAACTCTTTCCCGTTCCCCTCGTTCGGCCCTACACTACGTGTCACAGGAAACCTTCAAACGACCGAGACAGGCTCAAACTGTCACTTTTGAGTCCTGTTAATAGTCGCTGAGGCATATCCCCAAGTAGAATGCTTGTTCACGGGAGTCGGCAATCATTATAAAACTCCCCTGTACGTCCCCCAACGGAAGGTTTCCCAAATCGAAAGTTCCAATTAGTATACTATGAGATTGATCATGTAGCACGCTGAGTCGTGCATCTTTGTCTACCTGTCAACGGCGAGGTTATTTTGGCCGAGAAGCTTACCGTCTAGATCAACTGATACGGCTCGTTTTTTTTTTATGATTATAGCGAATCTATTATGTTAAGTCGTCTATATACTTATTATACATATTTCGAGTCGTGAACGGGATGCATAATCTCTACATTCAAGTCCTGCTAATCAACTTGTGATTACGATATTCTCATAAACAAGTAGTTGATATGGCTTTTAATAAGTAGTCCAACGGTATTCATTGCCCAACGCGTAAAGCCGATATAAGAAGATTCTTAGTGCTAGTTGGACCATGTCTCGGTGCTAGTTGAAGGAGAATGAGAAGGATTACCTACAAGGTTGTGAAGTCACATCTTCTTCTACAATAGAGTGACAACGCTTCACCTTGATCGAGTCTCATCCTCTAATTATAATACAAAATGCGAAAGTCATTAATAGAATTTCTTGCATATACCGCCCATACTCCAGAATCGCACGCCTAGTGAACAATCGACGAGAAGGGTCAATGCCTTACTGAATGAGTATATTTTTGTGACGCATCGTAGACTTCACGACTGTAGTCTATGGCCAACACAAAAGCATATACTTATACGCCCTATCTATAATATACCCCTCACGCAGCATTCCTTTACTAGGTAGTTAGGGTTATGGAGTTTTTGCAATAAAATACTGTTTTATTACAGAATACTCATATACCGGTATATGTAACCCTCTTGTTTATATCAACGGCTGGCAATCACCATCGAGCCATCCTTCCCAGTAAGCTTACGGAGAAACGAGCCCAACGTGTCCACAAAAGGGGACAGGAGACTGACTAACACTCACCTTGCCTGAGCGCAAGTGTCGTTCTCTCCAGTCGATGACATCTGCTACTGCTAGTTTGGCCCATAAGCACTACACAAACCAGGACACCCCATTTACATGATATCTTATCAACTGATTGAAGTGATGTTCATGTGTTTTCACGGATCAATGCTATTCATTTTTAGTTACGGGTTATGACATGGACGGACTCCTCTAAATCAAAGAGTCGGAGATAACTATAACACCCATGATGACTTTAAGACATATATACCAGTTGAGAGGGTTAGAAATTGATTTGATTACTCTGCCGAGTCCTATATTGCCTAAACTCCCCGCTGGAAATCATACCCAAGCCAATTTTATGCTTACAATAGCCCAACACGTTCTTGATCCTCGCTTGCTGCTACCCCTATCGCATTTACTCTACGTATAGCATTTTAGCTAATATTAAACCTTATTTCTAGCCGATAGTTTAGGAGGTCCTACTTGTTACCAGATATCAAGCCCACTAGCCTTATCACATATTATTCCAGCAAGAGTTCAAGCCACTGTTACGTATCCCAACTCCGTGCCATAACAATAGAATGAATTAGTTTGAGAGGAACGTATGGTACCGACACACCGCTAGTCGCTGTGCGGCTAGCTCGCCGAAACAACATCCGATATGTAGGGAGACGTCTGAGCTGGCTGATGGCTTCTGAACTCGAGATAGGTATGTCTTGAACTTGTTGTTGAGCTGGGTTATATACAGAGAGCTCTTTGTTGTGTAGTCCCAAGCCCCGTAATAGCGAGACTACATGATATCCATCACCAACGTCGGTTGACACTTGGTTAATCCCACGAACCATAATTATCCGAAAGAGTTATCGTCATTGTCATACCATATTAGCAATAGGCCCCTACGCCACATACACATACCGCATCCCATGATTATCGACCATTCTCTAGTCCCGTCTGTGTACCGTATTTATGTTGCATTAGATGAGCTTCAGGTGGCGTTGCTCAGCCGGCTGTACACCTAATCACTAATCAGACAGCAACGTTTCGTTGTTTTCACTACATTTCTTAGCCCGTATGAACACAACGCACGTGGCCAAGACTCACAGGCTATGCATAACAGACTAAAAAAGGCATCCAAAAAGCAAGTGGAAGGCAAAAATATCCCAGGATAGAAGGATATATACACCAACGCTAGGGCGATCATAATTAATGGATTTTGCTTGAATAAGATGTAAAGTTTCAAGTCCGTCCTATCCCTTCCACTAATTCTTTTCGTACCTACATAGGGTGAACTGTTGCAAATGTGGACCATGAAGAACACAGAGCCGCTAATAATGAATGACTTATCAACCGCCAGGGAAACAGCCACGGAGAAGTTGGGGCTTGGGAGTGAGTTACATCTCCGGGGGTGAAATCGTTGAGAGTGCTTGCAGGGGATATCTGGACCTTGGAGGGGTTAATGCATTCACGTAAAAAGACATGACGCGGAAGTCTGATACTGAATAAGTAGAAGGATTGCATCGAATCTTGTTCGCGCGATTGCCATTGATTTTTCTGCCTGTCTACTGCTCAGGGCCTTTCTCTTCCCCACTGTAGATTGTTTCGCTCCGCTGTCCAATATCACCCATGTTTGCTAGGGACATTCTGGATGATTGACTTCACTGAAAAATAGATACGGGCAAGATCGTGAAGCAATCTGACTGGCATATCCTTGCCAGCTTTCACAGGCGCAGTACTAACGATCCAGAATGGAAAGGTAGATAATAAAGAAAAATAAACCCGCCATGCTTCGAAGGATATCATCAAAGTCCCCAATGTAAACAGAGAAACCGCTGCCCGGGACACCTCTCACGAATAGAAAGCTAAGCGAATCCAATAGACCCAAGAATGACCGCTCGTCGCCGGGGTGAGCCGCATGTTGACGGAACCTCTGAGTCTCGACAGTCAGTGAGAAGCAATATCAACCTTTCAATCAGATGAATTCAGGTCGACTCGTATGGCCACAGACCGTTCTTTTGTTGTTGATATATGTACAATGCTGATGGGGGTTAGGCGGCCCATTGATACAAGTGATACTAAGAGAATATATTCTGGCTGTTCTCGATAATGAATTGGACCGCGATGTTCTTGGCGTGCATATCTGTCATCTCTCGTTCGATGTTCGTGTCTCTCATGATGGTAGGGGCAAAAACCACTGCTAAGTTCCTTGGAGTCATCTAACTGAGTTAGTCAAGTCTACGACCGTGATGGGAGGGTTATAGCGTACAAGATTTTCGCTTTCTCTCGATGCTACACGGGAAAGATGGAACATGAGAAATTCGAGACAATCCTTGTGTTGTCTTGGAAGTTGATTGAAAACATTCTGGAGATGGGTGCACTTCTCCGCGTCGCTTGCAACCGCTGTTAGATTCCGTTAGTATCACATTGGTCAATGGATTAAAGAAATCGGGTTTTTTGTGGGTGGTGGGGGGTTGGTTGTCCATGCTTACAGTTCGTTTCCAGTATGCGATCATAGATATCGTATGTTAATAGCGGTGTGGGAAGTTTCCGGAAGTACTGTTTGAGAACGCTGGTAACGGCTGTAATATCCATATCCGGATCCGAGATGTCAAAATTCTCATTCTTATCGAAGCCTTCTTGGATGATCTTGACCTGTGAATTGCCACCCGTCTTGCGGTAAATGCCCTCCATTTCCATGCCCCTTAGTTCAACTTCCTCAATACACCGTGTTACCACGGAAGGTATCTGTCTGCGTTCATATTCGGCTCGATCTGTAAGCTCGGAGCCGAAGAGAACGTTCGGGGGTTCAATAGTGGTCGGCGTGGATATGTTCGCAGTCGCGCCTTGCTTTGGGATAGTTTGCGCCTTCTTGAAGCCGAAGAACCCTTGGCGGCCGGGGTCTGCCTGCTGACGGTTGAGGCCATTAGGCGTGACATGTGAAACGGGCGACTCAACCGGCGTGACAGTCATATTGTACGGAAGGCCGATGCTCTCGCCAGCGGTGCCATGAGGGTGGCGCTCTGGTTGCTGGAAAGCTACAACCGTTCGGCCCACACCCTTAGCGATGTTTTGGGCCATGGCCTTGGAGCCTTTCTTCCATTTAGAAAAGTTCTTCTTCTCTCCTATCTTTACCATAGTTGGCCGGGCCTCGATGATCGGTTCTTCGTGCTCCGGTGTGATAATGGTGGTGCCGGTCTGAATGCTCGCGTTGTCAAGGCTGACTGAGTTATTGGAGGCGCCCTTATTGTGATTATAGATGCCAAGCCCGTTCGTTGCCAGCCGAGCATCCGAGTGATTTTTGAACCTCTCTTGGATTTGATGGGTGATGTCGTTGTTCAAGTCTGCTAACTGTGCATTCTTAGAGACCAGTTGCTCGAACTCGACGCGGGCACGATCCCGATCAGCTATTGCTTGATTCTTCTCTTCGATGAGTTGATCTCGCTCTGCATGGAGTTGTTCGAGACTTGCTACCATAGACTGCTTCAGTTTGTCTAGTTTTTGAACAAAATCCTTGATAGCCGATTCCTCTAGGTCGCGTGGATCCACAGGCTTCTTCGTCTCCTTGGCCCTTTCCACGTACCCAGCAAGCGCTTCCAACTGACGAATCATGAGCTCTGTCTGAGTGTCGAGTATTGAGACTGTTTTCCGCTTCTCTTCAACCTTTAGCGAGAGATTCTTAAGGTTCTTCTCGTTATTACACTGTCGTTCCAGTTCTGCCACTCGTTGCTCAGAGTTCCGCAATTTTCTTTTTAATAGTGCATTGTCTTCACTGGACGTCAAAGACAAAGGGCTGGTGATATCGTGACTGGCACCGTTCACCGCCGAGTCCTCAACTATAGGCGTCTTTGGCCAGCGGGGTGACGCGGTCGTACGTGTAGTTTCACTGACGCTGCGCGTATGGCCGACGCGAGGGGGCGCGCTTGACTCGGTGCTGTTGGTTCGTCCGTGACGTACAACGTTAGATACACGGCGAAGGATCGAAGACGAGCTTTCATCCGTTCCCAGAATACGAGCCATATCCTCATCCATACTAAAATCACCACCAGCACTCCATCTAGGTAGTTTCGGTGACGTTTTATTCTCGGCTCCTACACTAGCAGGGTCTTGGACTGCAGAATGTCCTGGGGGCGCTGGTGGAGCTCTGGGAGCCATGTATGAATCACTCGTCTTCGGATCGGTCTGGCCAGACCGGGTGAAGCCGTTTACTAGAGCAAGTATAAGTTCCCAAGTTCACACGGAGCCGAAAGGATGAAGCTTACCACTTCTTGAGGCCGAATGGGGGAGCTCTTTTCGGGCAATAGGCCTAGAGACGTTGCCAGGCGTAGCTGCTAAAGGATCGACTTGTCTGCTTTCATCTTCTTCCTTCGGCCGCGAGTCTTGCGAGCTGCGTGGGGTGTTCGCTCGGTCACTAGAATACAGGTGTTGATTCGATTCAGGGGCAACAAACTCTTTGTCAGTCCGCCCCGACCCGCTATCTCGAGAGCCAACCGATTCCTGAAACGGATTGGACTGCTGCGAGTTGGTTCTGGTACTCAGCTTCCTGCTCTTGGGAGCATCTTGCAATTTGAATTCTTCAGTCTTTCCATTCACAGGTGTCTGGGACCTGTCGTCGCTAACGATGGACGATGTGTTGGACGACCCATTTCTTTCGACCTTTGATGATTTGGACAATTTCCTGCCCAGGCTCTTTGAAGGGAGATTGTCATAATCGGATGAAGGCTGGCGGCCCTTCTCCTGGAAAGCAATATGTGGCGTCGATGACTGGGAATCAGGTTTCCTTTCTGCTTGTTTAGGGGCACTGAAATAGTCCTTCTCCTTGCTCCTCTTATTCATATCAGCCGCGTCTCAGCAGCTGACCTCGGCGTTGCGGAGGGAAGCGGGCTTGGGTCCAGTGCGACTGGGATGAAGAAGCTCTGGTCATCCATTGCCGTCCCAGCGATGTCACCGCCCGAGAAGAGGGCGGAACTCCGGTTGGGACGATATGTATGAGCAGGTAAAGACAGGCCGGGGTGCTCAGATGGGCGTTCAGGGGATCGGGTAGTTCGCGAGCTATTTAGCGAATCTGCGTCGTTGCGAGGGTACGACGGCCGGGGCCGCGGGGAGAGCTCGGTGGGAAGTTCCGTGGGTGTATCAGACTCCGGGTCGACCCGGTCGTTAGAGAAAGCATTCGGCGGTATGGCGTTTGGTGGAAGTGCTGGCAATGATTTCTCTACAACCATAGACGATCCATCCTTCTCGCGAGCTTTTGCCTGGGCAGCCTTGGATTTTTTCCTGCGCCTCGCCATCAGAGATTCATGGCAGGTCATGCAAAAGATACCCTGGGATGTCTTGGCGTAACGCAGGTTTTCTATTTTTCTCTTGCAATTCCTACATCGAAAGCACGCGGCGCAAAAGGCCTGTTCACCAGTCAGGATGGCGAGATCCTCAATCTTGTCACCGCACGCGCTGCAGCTGTAAGTGCAATTGTTGCATATCAAGGAACCGTCGCCAAGGAGGAGGAGGTTTGCGTCTGAGTCGAGCAGAGTATTGCATGTATTGCAACGAAAGCAATTGAGATGCCATCGGTTCCCAGCTGTGACAAAATAGTTAGACACCCAAAGCCCGCTGCAGTGATGTAGTAATGAGGGGGTGGGCAGCCGAAGGGGGTGCACGACACTTGGCGGATAGAAGTGAACTGGATATTAGGATGGGCGATGGTGGCAACACAACGTACCTAGTTCGAAGGCCTTCCCCTCTTCTAATATCTGAGTAGAATTCACGTTAGCCTGCAAAGAATTGATGATAGCTGCAGGGTTTCTAGCGGCCTCGTCCTTACCTCGCCACATCCCTTGCAGGGGAAGATGTCATCCCCGTCGACGGAGCCGTCCATATAGTCGTCCATGGCTTCCGTTTCTGCTTGTCCTTCTCCTCGCCAAATAGCCGAAAACAAGCCCCAAGTGTTCCAGATCGAGTGAGGCTTCGGGCGGCGAGCGAGCCGATCGGGGTCCTAGGCGTCTAATGTTCAAGTTCGAAGTGACTGGTCTCGTGGGCCAAAAACCTCATGAGAGGCGAAGAAGGGACGAGTCAATCTACGGCAACATTGGTTGGTGACTGTGGCGCGACAAAGACAGCTGACTGATCAGAAGTGATAAGAGACCAATCGAAAGCGAGGTATAACAATTCGACGTCCGACCCAGGAGGGGGCTCTTGTTGCACCGACAAACAAGAAAACACGGCGCAGTGTGTCGTGACCAGGGGAAGCCAGGGTGCCGAGAATGCGGAGATATCAGAACTGATATGGAGCGAGAGTGTCCGTCTTCAGCACCACCGAGGTAATGTTGGTGGGGGGAGCCGGGCGGCGGCGGTAATGGTCAGGGTCGGATTGGCGATACGAGTATGTCGTGTCGGGCGAAATGGGATGGCGTATGCTCTTGGGAGCGTTGGTCTTGGGCTTGGTCTTGGTGCTGGCGTTGTTTGGGGGTTGAGGCCGAAGAGGCGGAACAAAAAGCGACCAGCGGAGGACGGACGGCGATCTGCCGGTTACAGTACAACGTTACCCACCAACTGGAATATATAATACGAGTGGACGGTGACGGTGACAGGGACAGTGACAATGACTGTGGCAGCGGTGACCCGACCTGAGCGAGGACAGTCCGGTCCCTGGCGACGATGGTGTAGACGAAGAGCCAGGACGAGAACTTGGGGAGTCTGGTAAAGCTGCTATTCCATTGGAGTAATAGCCATATGTTTCGAGTTGATGCATCTAGCGGTTCATTCGTCCACCCGACTCTGGCCTGCGGAAAGGGGGGTGGTACAAAAGACTGGAGACAGCACCAGCACCAGCCAGGCGAGGCAAAGCAAAGCGACGACCTGAGGATTCCCAGTCAGTCGGTGTGTGTGTGGTGTCTATCGTTGATCTTGCTGCTGTGGGTACCTACAGTACCTATAGTGTTACCTACCTACATGTAGGTACCTCCTGTAGCCCAACGGGGGGCAGACTCCAGAGGGGGTCGCTATCACAACATATAGGTACCTGCCTACCTGCCTACAGCTACCAGGTAAGGTAGGTAAGGCACGCTAATAAATGGAACCACCACTGAATTTGGACAGTAAGCAGCGTGAAAGGCACTTGCACTTATACCTAGGTAGGTACTTACAGTACCTACCTACCTACTTAAGTAAGTACCTATGTACTGTAGGAGGTAGGTGGGGTGTGTCTGGACCTGACATCGAACCCTCGATCCGCCGCGCTATAACTGGGATTAGGTGCCCGGTACTCTGTCTGGGTATCACCAAATAAGAACACCTTTTTTTATTTATTTATTTATATTTTTTATAAAGTTCCAATTGTCGACAGAAAGCGCTCACTTCGCTCACGATTTACAAGGCTGGCAGGGATGGCGCAGTCAAGGTTTCGTATGGGCGCTCCGCAGCTATCTCATGAGGCCTTCAAATTGCCCTTTTTGCATTGGGAAGTCTTCCATTCGAGCTCAGAACCACCATCTTCAGATCCCGACGGTCATATCCTCCGGCTCCCGCACATTTTGAATCTGGTCTCCTACTCTTGGTCTCCGTCCTGTCACCTTCAGCGGTGGAAATAATCAGGTCAAGAACGTGCCTCCTGTACCTCCTGGCTCCTGGCACAAGCCCTTGACAACGACGGGGTAGAAAGAACATTATCCAGCGTAGGCACTACACACTCCACCATTTCTAAAACCAGTCATGTGCAACGCAACCTTCTGATACATGCAGCTCGACGCTGTGCTCATTTTGTAATACTTGTTGATAACCTCTTTAGGGTATATAGAATATGGTGAACGTTGGTCTACTAAGACTATCTTGTCCAACGCATACACTTATACGCTAGGTACGTATAATGGGCACAGCGTACAACGGCGGCAGGGAGCGACGAAAGTTCTCGCCAAATGGATCAGCAATGCACATGACCGTATCGGGGATACGAGGCGTTGGGTCGGTTTGGTGACTCGCCAGGGTCCTCGTGGCCATGGGTCCATCTAGGCTTGTTTGAACTGTCTTGAGAATTCGTGAGAATGTTCTCTGCAGCGTTCTACTACTACTGCGTACGTAGTGGAGTAGATGTCGTTGTAACGTTGAAATGCAACTGATTTTCCATACCATCAGCAATGGCGATGAGCACAAGACGATTACTTACCTAGGTACTGTAGGTAGGTAGTGATTAGACGAACACCATTATGTGTTGCGACCTACCTATATGTAGGTACCTACCAAACGGAGAAGGCATGAAGAGCGGTATGCGTGTCTCCCAGCAGTGGTGCGTCAGTAGGTAATGTAAGTACCTACCTAAGTACTTACCTATATATGTAAGTACGTAAGGTAGTGATAGCACTAAAAACACCGGGGTCAAGAATCTGAGTGGCAGATCAGTGTATTCAGGAAAGAACTAACGACCCTGGTCCTCAGTCTAGCAGGGGTTTTGTATACTAGGTGGCAAGCGTTAGCGAGCCCCACCTACCTAGCCACTCAGCCACTTTGCCACGCCACAGTAGGTAGGCTGGTGGCAGGACTGGCGTAGTGTCACATGACCATGCCACTATAAGTAGTATAGACCCTCCGTACACAGTGGCGATAGTCTAGGCTCCATACCTTCTACAACCCAGAATACAACCACAATACAAACCACCATGGCATTGTCCTGACACGTAGTGTACTGTACCTACCTAACTGTAGGTAGGCTAGGTAGGTAACTGTGGTGTGCAGTACCGTACTGTAGGTCCTTAACAAAGCTCCCTCAATTTCTCTTCGAGTTAATTGATGCGCTAAGTTTGATTAGCTCTGGTCAGAACTCTGGTCTGCAGTCCATCTGCAGAGACCCCTGTAGAGACCCCTGTAGCGTACGCGACCTTAGATACAGTAGGGACTAGGCTAGTCATGATACGCAGGGGTTGGAGATCGATCCATGAATGAGCAGTGTTTCATGTTAAAATAGGATCCACCCACCTTCAACGCCACGCAAGGACTACTGCAAGTCTACACCACAGCATCGACCTACCAGATGCTCACGAACACTTCTCGAGCCTTCGTTACAGTTGGGCAGCTTACGAGAGCATGCTCCGAGTACAGTACAGCCCGCCCAGCCCTGGCGGTACTCGGCACTCATCCAGCATCCAGCCAGCCAGCCCACCGCGCTGCTACTGCAATGCTAGATCAACAGCAGTACTTGTCTCCATCTGGTACAATACCTACCTCTAACAGTACACACTCTCAAATCCTACGTGTACTGGAATAAGATTACGCCCGCAGTGAAACCAGGCAAAAGAGAACCCAATAGCTCGACACGTTTCAAGAAAGCTAGCACACAACATCATATTGGCGTCTGCTGCTGCTTTGTTGGAGCTCGACCCTTGCGAACTGGTGACCATCCATGAGTTGATCATCCACATTTGCCTACCTGGCCTACCTTTGCTAGATACCTATCTGCCTACCTAGGTGGCCTGAGGTCGGTGTTCCTCTGGATACCTACTAGGTTAGGTAGGTATCACAGCGCCGGCTACCTGCAACCTGCAATATCTGTTGCTTTTTAAATTGACATTGGCATGTCAACTCAACCTCGACATCACATAACTGACATTCCAACTCCGGTCTGTCCGCCCAAATCCGGTTCCAGCTACATCGCACGCGGGGTGATAATGATACCTGCCCTAGTATATCGTGGCTCGTCCTCTACTAGTATAGTTATCAAGACCGTGTACTGCTGCTCTCACTATGGGAGACCCGAGCAATATGCGATCAGTACCTATTGTATTATCCGTTTCAATAATCAACTTACTTACTCCCTTCCCCCAACACTCTTTTGTCTCATCTAAAGTAGGTAGTTTACAAGCACGTCATGATCCGGCGCTTATGTCGGCTTTACACCTTGCTATCAGCCTTGCCATCCCTTCTAATTTGAAGAACGACAGCGCGACCAGGTCTCAATGCTCACTCCGGTCAGGTGAGGTTGTTGGCTGATAGACAGGACATACCAACCTGGCAAGCTCGAATCGACACAGTTTCGTAACAAGGAGCTAAACAAGACAGATCTGGAAACGACCTACACTCCCTACCTAGTATACCTATGAGCCCCGCCCCGCCAAACCATCCGAGATGGTCAACATGGGCAACTACAGTAGTAAACATGGCAAGCGTTACACAAGCACCCATGCTAAATGGTATCCTAGTCACAGGTGTAGTGTGCCTCAGGGCAAATATGTTTTGAGGCACCTTACCACTTGCGAATGGACGCGGTCAGCAACGTAACTCGCGTATAGGTGATTAAGGCCCAGGTATCTCGAGTGTCCTCCTGGCATTCTCGGCTACGAGGGAGCGTCTTGCAACGAACTCCACCCCCCGCTGCGGGGGAACGAATATATGGGTTCATTAATACATCATCCCTTGGATATCAAACAGATGCAACCATACGCGTCCCCTCAACCACGCCTCAGTGAAGACCGTTCTCGGCACGGCTTGGTGCTACCCCGCGTGACAACGCATCACGACGACTCGTAGAAGCATGTTTGCAGACGGCCCCGAGCCCATGGTAACGATAGCAGCATTCCCACGCTCGAGCCTTATGAATGTGGCCTGTTAATGTTTAAGGTCCATCATGCTGCAACCCGGATTAATATGCTTGTGCGCGAGGAGAAAGATGAAGCGTGTGAGCAATGCCCGGAGATTTCGAGAAAGTTTGGTGGCATTTGAAGCTGAAACACCAACTGAAATACCGCGCATAGCTAACGACGGACTCGCCCGAGACCCGGAGTTGTTGTCTCAGGTACTTGACCTCGTTATCCGTTAATTCGCCGTAATATGTGTAAGCAGGGTACGTATAAACACGATGATATGTAGGCTAACGACCACAGGTGGTATGCAGGAATTATAAAGCCGGGTACAGCTGAATAACTCGATGCATTCTTATGGTATATTCACCTTCACCATGAAATCTCTTCTTACCAACCCCCCTAAACCCACCCCTTCGGCATTCACAACCTTAACATTCCAGGTACGGCCGGTAATATACATACAGCGTCTATACCAAGAATGACCGTAGACAGCATCGCAAAAAAGTCGTCATGTCTAATGGCCCGTCCTACATGACACAAGCCACGCCTGTACAACGATCGTTCTACACAGCATCAGTAGCCTAGATCTCACTAGCAGCCGAGTCGAACAAGCTGCCACAGCATACTGTACGAAGCGCAAACATCTGGACCGAGCAGCCACATGGCACCTATAGAGTCCCGTCGACGTGAGATAAATAAGGTACGAGGTCGGCCAGGTCAGCTGAACAGAAGCGTCATGTCTAGGCAACGCCACAATATCATGTACTCAGCTAGGGTACTGCTACCTACATCCATTGCATGCGGCAGATGAAACGGCTGATGACAGCGGAAATGCCTGCTGGGCATGCCCCTCACAAATGCTCAACCGCCCAGAACGTCGTACAAGCGCTGAAAGCAGCATTCCGGGCCGCATCGCAGGCATAAAGCCATTATAACCAAACATCGAGCTTCCGTACGACTCCCGAGTACCTACATAGACGTAGCGATCGTCTCGACCACCGGAGACTATGTTTCAGATGTAGTATATCTTCAACGTAGGTATACAACTGATTTACTGACTGACTAACTAATTGAGGTCAGCCTCAGACTCTTGGGCATTATCTGAATTGTGTCTACTTATTTCCTTTCGTACATAGTACTGCTCTGTGTAGTATATACATGTAGTTTCGGCGCCGCCTAGTTCCCTTCTTATTTCGCACATTGCCTCGCTCAGATGACAATTATGGTGGCTGAGGTGAGATTGAGCAGGCTGCTCGCTTGCCTACTTGCTTGTTCACATCTGACTTTGATTGTTCAGTTCTGCAGAGCCTCACCCGCTCAACTGCGTCGATTCCGGTTTTTGTTTTTCATAAGCAAGTGATTAGACTTGTTCTCAAGACATGGCCTATTGAGTTTTGTATTGGGTCACGCGAGTATTCGGAAACAATGGAAGGGAGGCGGTGTAGGGAAGTCGACGAATTACAATCTAGAGACATACGCTCGCCCGTGCATCTACGTACACTTAAGTTACTTATCTATCTAGCCAAGCCGCTGGGTATGAACAGTACATAGTATGTAGTGGTCCGATGAATCGACTCATGTCAGCTTTTGGTCAATTTCACCTCAACCATGCTATATCTTACACTGCCTAGCTATCGTGCTAACACCAAGGTAGCTGCAACCTCTCTCATGAGTTGCCTCGTGAAGAGATAAGGGGAGCTACATAAATCTTGGAAAGCTACATGTCAGGTACGTATATGTCGCACACGCAAGGTGGACGGGTCTAATGCAGGTGGTTTTTTTGTTTTTTTTTTTTTCTCCGAGAGACAAGTCTTGTGTGACATGTCAAAATTGCCCATGTTACCCAGCACGCCGGAGAACGAGCAGGCATTTCTATCTACTCCCGGTGCCGCCAGAGACTGATAGGCACTACAGTAGATACGTAGGCACTAGGTACTAGGTGCTACTATTTTATGTGTTTGTAACACCGAAACTTCGAGCACTGGATTTGTCTGGGTCCCCATTGCTGAACTGGGGGTTTCACAGGTTACGTTTACGGGCCCGGCACTTGGTTCAGGAAACATACCGTATTAACGGCCCGAATGCGTAAAGAATGGCTCAGACGTGTCATGAGGGAAGCACGAACGAGGATCGGGTCTGTTTTTGTTGATATGTGGCCATTATCATTCCCGGTGTCTAGGAGCGGATGAAAAGCGCCCAGAAACTATACCAGCAAATACTCGCTATCAATGCTTCACCTTCAGAATTATTCTAGTCGCTCACGTGCAATCCAATCGAATCATATCTAAAGCGCACGTGGTTCCCTAACCATGAGACTATTCGAGATGAGAAGTCAACGTTTGATATCAGCAGTTTCATACCCCATGTAGATAAACGAGTACGGAGCATCAACGAGTCCGAGGACATAGCCAAAGCGGGATAAGAGAATCCATAGAAACTTACTTTAACGTAGCTGGGGTATCAAACCCGGCCTCTCTCCGATCGAACTCGAGCGTGTCGACAGTCTTGTAGCCGAGCCTCTGATAGACCGGTGTCGCCAAGCGCGTAGCCTCCAGATACGACCGGATACCCTCCTTATCCGCGAGATCGAGCACGTCACGCAGTAGTGCAGATCCTATACCGCGGCCGTGGTAACTGTGCCGAGTACATAAATGTGTGAGCACTGGAGTAAGTCGTGACGTGTTAGCTTCTGGGCTCTATAGATCTTAAAGGCAGGGGGGATTCAGAGTTTAGAGGCCGCCCGCCTGAATGTCCCTGGGAGTCGAAACTCATGAATCCATCGGTCTAACTCTAGAAAAAGGCAAGGTGACGAGTGTGCTGGCTCTAGCTGTCCCCTTCGTGAACTAATCCTTAGAATGTAGCTATCGCCTATAAGATGATAAGGAAGCTAAGGAGAAAGTGAGAGAGAGAGAAGCTCACCTAGTTTTTCAGCCGCCTGGAATTTTTTCCCTGCGCCCACAAGGCCATCATAGAAAGTCTGGAAGAGTGCGACATTCGAGCCCTCGGGCGGGCCCAGGGCGTAACTCTTTGCGCTCGTCTTCCCATCCGGTTTTTCCTTTTCTTCGCCATTCGTATTCTCAGCACCTGTGCTGGCAGGCTCGCCCGATTCATCGTAGACTATAAAGCCATCCCTCAAACCCACCATCTGAGACGGCGGATCCCACTTCGCCCACGCGACGATGGCCCCATTCGCATCGTCGACGACCTTGAACTGTTGGGTCCCCGCGTCCGCGAAGCGCCGACGAATACGCTCCTCTTGCCAGGACCACATAGCTGGGACCGGTCCCCACCAGTACGTGTACTCAGTGTTTGAGAAGGCGTCCATATCTAGTTTGTATTGGTGTTAACTTTTATTTGCTGAATTGTCATCGCTCGCGTGATTTGAAAGGGGGGGGGGGTTGATGATGGATAGGCGATACACCACCGCCAGTGACGGGTAACTGGGAGAGGAATCCCAGACTGCGATTCATCTCTATTTCGCCGGTGGTCTTCAATTTAATAGTTGTCCGAAGACCAGCAAGTTGGTGTTTGACGAAATGTCTAGTGAAGAAAAGACGTCTTGTTTCCCGACGAGGGGCGTGGAATACGGATTACTCGTGGGGCATTCATATAGAACCCAACTCACTATATAGGTAATTTTTGGTAAGTCTCGAACTTGTACAGCGCAACAAATGTATGTTGGGTGTAATTCCATTTCAAAACACATATACATCGGTCAAGACCCCCAGGGCTTGTTAGATCCATAAGTGACTTACCAAACTTCAGTCATGCCTTGCACATCTGCCGGTGTGCATCTAGACATTGTGAACCCCCGGGGTAATGTAGAAGGACGCAAAAACGGAAGAGCCATTGTAGCTACTTTCGCGACAGAAGACCGATCGTGTCGGGAAAGTCGATGCATTTACTAAAAGGACAGAGACCTGGTGGAATTCGGACGATAATCTCTGTGGTCTCGCTTGATAGAACCAGGAAGATAGAAGCGTGGTGGGGGTACTGTATATATTGGACTAACCTTAGTACGTACGCGCTGTACTTCATGGATCATGGGTGAGTCATGAGAATCCATGCTTGGGCGTCTAGCAAATCGCTGGGATTGACAAGCAGCAACTCCGGTGGGGAGGGCGTCATGACCGAAGATCCACACGTCTAAGTAGGTAGATTTGATACGCCAGGACACCAGGTATTCATCCATCGAAATATGTCCTTGCTAATGATTAATGTATTGTTTGTCTAGATATGGATATATAGAACCATCTATGCAAGTATCTCTAGCCTTCCAGCGGTACCGGTATACATAAGTCGTGATTGTTATACATGAAATACAAAATCGTATACATTACACGTCGTGTGTTGCATAGCAGGTTCATGCACCCCTAAAGGCTGATTGATCCTCCTCTTCGGCCTCAGCTTCTGTTTCCAAGCCCGTCGTATCCTCCCCTAGCTCGCTGGCCTCGATGGTATCTGTGAATTCGGAGGTTCCAAAAACTTCATCTTCAAGATTTGAATGTACGCGAACCATGGTCTTGATAGCCCTAGTTACTTTCACACATTCACTCTCAACTTCGAGAAGAGTGGCGGCTGCATCACGGGACCAAGGGGCCTGCTTATTAAGCTCGAGGTAAGCTTGCGCAAGCCGATAGAGCGTCGTTGCAGTAGGGCGAAGGTAACGTGGAGACGATCCTTTTCTGCGCGTGTCCAAAGGAAGATTATTGCGCATAGCCTCTTTATTGCGAGCTGTATACCATCCCGTCCAATTTGGCATCAGGACCTTCTCGCACACTGCAAACGCCACCTTGTACTGTTGCATTTGTACGAGAATCTGCACGTGATAGTTCCAGTTTTTGCTGTCCACCTCGAAACCTGCATCAATTACTTCTTTCAATAGGCCTCGAAGGCTGGAAACGTTGCCCTCCTTGAACAGCAACTCTTGCATCACACGTAGGCCCCCAGACAAAACATAACGGTATTTCGGTGATATTCTGTTGTTGTACGGTAGATTGGGGTTGAAATCCGCAGAATGCGCTTCTATTTTGGCGTTGTTGAAGAGGAGTTGCCATGTCGACCTCACGCGGTCATGCTGTTGGTCCTGAAGACCTGAGCGCATCACGGCATTGAGCATCGATAGAGGCAATATGCCCTCATTGCTGGAAGAGTCCTGGAAAACATGACGATACAGATCGACGAGTTCGTTGACCCGGACGGTGTCGTTCAACTGGGCAAAAACATTCATCATCGTACTAAACTGATACACCTCGCGTCCGGATCGGAGTAGTCTCCTTGGCTGTACAGACTTTGAACTCGAGGGAGCTTTGGAGCTCATATCTGTGCCTGTACGGTGCCCATAGATCTGGAAAAAACTACGTAACGAGCTACCGAGCCATTGTTTCTTATTTTGCAGTATCCGCTGCTGCGGCGGCAAATCTTTCCATTGCCCGAGGGCTTGGCTGAGACGGAAGACGACTTCTTCTGTAATAGGGATCTTGTGCTCATTCATGAGCAGGCAAAGACGTTTAATTAGCGCCGGCTCCCCAGTCCGGAGAAGAGCGCCCATGACTATTTGGAAATGTGTCGGCGTAACCTCGAACACGTTCTCTTTCAGAGCAACAGTAAGGAGGTGAAGTGCATGCTGCGACTGCCGACATAGGGCGAGCCCAAGTAGTAATTGTTGGTATGTGAACCGATTGTAAGGTATACCCCTCTCGACCATGACGTTGAGAATCTTATTGATACTGGCAAGGTCCCGGCGCAGAGCATTGTAGAAAAGGAGCTTGTTCCACATACGTGTCGCAATAATCCCCCTGCTAGCAGCACGCGTACACACATCTTCCGCTTCCCTAAACAGGTCGTTCTGGCAGTACGCATCGACGAGACTGCTTAGCATGGCATCATCGGCGAAAATGCCGGAATTGCGTGCGCGACGGTACAACTCGACGGCAAAACTCAGATCACCTCTTGACCCGACCATCTGCATCAGAGTCCCGTAACTAAACCTGTCAGGTTTGGTTGCGCGACATAAGTTGTCAAAAGTGCTGATTACCCCGTCGTAATCATCCGCCCTTATATACGCATTCAGTAGAATGTTCCAGTCATATACAGAGGGTTGCATTTTGAACTTGTTCATCATGTCGTTGAAGATCCGTTGAGCTTCCTCTGGCTCAGCATTGACCGCGTGAACCTGGAGCAAATGTGCAAAAGTGTCACTGCCTTGTTCACTGTCAAAAATGTTCACGGAAGGGTCGTCGCGAAAACGGTCAACATATTCAGCCCATAACGAATAGACTCGTTCCTTATTCCCCCGAGCTGCATAAAAACCTAGATATCTCTGGTAGGCGCGTCGAGACGGAACACTGTGAAATTTATGCCAGTCGTCCCAGAGAAGTTCAACGCCGGCGATCTTTTGAGCGATAGAAGTGCTTATTTCCGTGTAAGCATTAAAAACGCAATGTAGAGCAGCATGGCTGGGCGAACAACCAGAGAGCTCTCGGTAAATGGCGTATACCTGGGTTGAGGCCTGTCTCTTACCCCTTTTCTGAGCGGATCTAAGATACTCCTCAAAAGCTAATGGATCCTTTGTAATGAGTAGCAGAGGGACTGCCTGTGCAACTTCGCATGAGGCCAGCGCCTTTCGGACCAGTATCTTCTCCAAGACTTGCAGTGCTTCGCGATCGGCTGTACTACTAGACGGATCGCTTAACCGCCCCACGATGTACTCTGGAAACATCAGAGCTTTCTCGGCAAGATTAGAAACTGATGCCAAGTGCTTTAGATCGGCAATGATACCGTTAAAGTCCCAGCGAGCGGCCATTTCAGGATATAACTTCCAAATCTTCTCTAGAAGATCAGTCGTAGATGATCTAAAAGCAGAGGCTAGTAGCAAATCCAAGGCGTCGACAAGAGCTGTGTTATCGAGGACGACCGACTGCAGTCTCGCTCAAAGATAGACAGAGCTCGAGAGTGATTTTGTAGGTTGATCTCGGCAGAAACAGCAGCAACAAACGTATCATGACCCCAGCTGGGCTCCTCCAGCTTGTGAAAAAGCTCGGAAATCTTCCAAGAGTCGGATACTCGGCTGGTCCTGGAGAGAAATGTCAGGACGCGGCTGAAATAGACGTGTTGAGAGCGGTCATCCAAGGATTTATAATGACGCCATAAAAGATCGGCTTCATCGATGTTTTCCGCCGCCAGAATACGTTCAATGGCCGCGGTACGAGCGGGGCCATCAAGTTGGGTCGGGAGCTCCAAGTCACTCAACTGAACGGACGACGGCGAGACACAGCGCTGGGTGTCATCTTCGATGCCATGGCCCCCTCGTGCGACGTCGTCCTGTTCTGAACCAGACTGGGGTTGTTGGCGGGGTAAGGACGAGTTGTAGAGGCGAGGTGAGACATGAGAAGGCCGAGATGGGAAGCGGAGTCGATCGGGGCGGTCCGGCAAAATGGGGGAGAAGCGGCGCATCAGAGCAACAGCGCCAGTCGGGTACAAGAAGTCGAGAAAGAAAGCTGAGGCGCTCAATGATGGACTTCTAGCGTGGTCAGCCAAGACGGAGGCGGAATTAAGGGTACCGTGCATCAGAGCCTGCCAGGCGGCGGTGATCTCGATATCGGCGGCGCCATGTTGCCAGAAAGCGGTGTGCAGCTGCCTCGTGGAGCGGAGAGAGTTCTTCTTTGGCGGGAGGACTCGAAGGCCGCATGGTTCCAGGCATGCGGCTGTCCTCTCGAGCATTTGAGACACTGTCTATGTCGGAGACGGGAGACGACTTCAGACAAGGGCGGGGTGATTGTAGACAAGGTAGGGGAGAGAGTGTGTACGCTTCAGGGCATCGAACTAGGTGATGAGGAGGAGGATCTAGGGAAGGAGGTTGTGGAAGTCAGCAAGGGCGACGATATGCGGGCACGTTCTGTTATCACGATCCATTTCTATATTTCATCAGGCGGCGAGGAATAGGCAAGGCAAGGCAAGGCAAACCTACATGAACAGAGATTAGACTAACCCAGGTCACCGACGATAATACGGTAGGCTTGCACGGCGGACCCGTCGTTAATAGTGCGACATCAGGTATCATGTATGGCTAGGGCGTGGGAAAGAAAGGCGAAACAGAATATATACAAGCTCATAGGGGCCAATGACGATGGGTAAGTAGGTGGTAGTATGTATGTAAAGTATGCAGGTAGATTTTTACAGTGTTGCATCAGTCCGGACTAGCCCGTCCAAGGATGGCCAGGTTGATCGTTGATCGGGGCACGTCGGGGCCTCGGCGGGGTGGTTCGGTGGTGTTGAGTGCTTACCTAACTGCCAATGCATTTATTGATAGCGGACGCCACCGCTACCTAACTAGCCACAGCGAGCCCCGATCATGCCCGCGCTGTCCACTGTACATGTGGGTACAAGTCGCCCAACCCCACCATTCTCGGTATCCGTTGACATTTTAATACAGGCACAGTAGAGACGTCGTCGTCTACATACGCACGAGCACCACACAACGCTCACGACGACGGAACACCACTGCTCGCCTACGGCAGAGAGGGTCAGCGAGCTATGGATATCACCAATTTTGTCGTTTCTGCCCGGAACCAGGCCCTCCTCTACGGCGACTACACCACGTACCACCGCCTGCTAGTCAAGAAGTTGCACGCCTCGCGCAGGAAGCTGAACATCGCCACCAAGAACAGGTCCAAGTTCGCCAAGCGCGATCCCGTCACCGCCGACCAGATCGTAGAGAATCATGGGTATGTCATCAAACTTGGCCTGCTCCCGCTGTCCACCGCTCATTGCTTACCACTCATCACCCCGCCAGCTTCCTGCACCTCGTCCTGCTCACGGCCGAGAGGGCCTGGGCCCATGCCATGCGCCTGAAGGCCGTCCATGCCGCCGACGCCAAGGGCATCACCGGTCGGACCCGCTCCCACATCATATCGCGGCTCGATAAGGGCGCGCGTGCTGCCGAGCACCTCGTTCGCATCCTCTCCGACCCCGCTGCCACCGCTGCCACCGCTGCCACCAACACCGATCGCCTGGAAGCTCGTGCCTACGCCGCCATGCTGAGAGGCGCCGCCGATTTCGAGGCCCAGAGCTGGGAGGACTGCACCAGGAGCTATGCCACCGCGCGCATCATATACAGCGCCCTGATGACGTCGGTACGGGGCGACATCCTGAAGGATCTCTTGTCCGAGACCATCGACCCCTCGATTCGATATGCCGCATATCAGAGCAAGGTCCCGCGGACTCTGGCCATCCCCACCATTGCCCGAAAGGCCTTCCCTTCGTCGGACGCGGCCCTTGTTAACCAAATCAACAAACTCGCCCCTAACTTGCTGAAACAGGGCGATACCGCCGCCGAGAAGGGCCAGGCGGATGCCCCAAATACGCCTCACACTATCACGTGGAGGTCGCGACAAGTCAAGATCGAGGATGCCTCCATCGCGCTCGCTCTAGCTTCGACAGAGGCGGCTACTGCTCGCTTGGCCGAGAAGTTGGCGTCTTCCGACGTAGTGCTCCCCAGAGAAATGGCGGCAGCCTACGACGAAGTTCTGATAGCCAGCCAGGATGCAGCCGACGCCACGAAACATGCCATTGATGAATTGAAGGAGGAGGGGGTGCCACAGAGCAACAGCCGCATACAGAGTCTGCAGATCACCCGCACCGCTGTCAACTACCAAATGATTAGTTGGAGAATCGGTCGCAACCGAGTACTCAGCGGTGAGCATGACGGCGCCCTTCTGGACTCGGCTCCGAATACTACGCGAAAGTCGAAAAAGGACGCGTCGCTGCACAAGGCCAAGATTGAGCCTCCGGGCAGAAAGGTGGCTCGCCTAAAAGAAAAGGTCGTGCTTTACGACGCCACTTTACAGAGTCTCGAGTCGATCAAAGAACTCCCCGGTGTGGCCGCTGACGAGGGACTGCTTCGGCAATTGGATGCGACCACCAAGTACTTCCATGCCCTCAAGTAAGTTTTCAAGCTCTGCCTGCAGATACTTTTTGTTCTAATACGATACCTCCAGGTGCCTGTCTATTGCACGCTCACACTCCCTGGTCGATCGGTCATCTAATGCCCTGGCCCTCACCAAACATGCGTACGACCAATCACTCCAGGCCACTGCCTTCTTCTCCAAGAATAGCGCGTCCTCGTCAGATTCTCCCATCTTAAGTATTGAGATTCGCCAGACTGACATTCAATTCCTCCACGACCTCCTTAAGGGAGAGCTGCAGAGGTGTCGTGCCATTGTTGAGATCGACAATTTAAGAGAAAAGGCGAAATCGGCCTCTTCGCAAGTTAAGATCCCCTTAGTAGATAGGCTTCGAGAGTATCCAGAGGACGGTGTGGATTTGGAGAATATCGTTGATTATCCTCCTAGAATTCACCCGATTCCCGTCAAGCCACTCTTCTTCGATGTTGCTTGGAATTACATCGACTATCCCGAAAAAGCGCAGGCTGCTACGGCCGAGCTAGAGGAGGAATTAACACCAACAACCAATGAACCTCCTAAGAAGAGAGGATGGTTTGGTTTTGGGCGCTGAAGAAGTATATAGCTACCGGGCTTGCTCCCCGAAAAATACAAAAAATTGAGAGGTTAGATGAGCTTCTCCAATAATATGACCCTTGTCTAAGTCTTCGCTCACTTCATCTATCCTCTAAAGTTGTCTTACTTGGACGAGATCTGCGACATAGCATATTTGGTACAAAACCTAAACCTCCCTTGTTATCTCAACACGAAAGCAACTACCAGCACCCATGTTGAAATACGTGTCAATTATCTGTTTTGTGTTCTTGCGTGACTATACAAGCTTGCCGCTCGCCTGGTAGTTTAAGCCTCTTGAAAATGGACGCCGATGAATGCAGCCAACCCATGATTTCAGAGAAGCATCCTCAACAACGGACAGTATCATTATGGCTCTTCGTAACAGTATTAGTTTGCTTCGGTGTCATGACGCCAGCGCTTGGTCTCGGGCTAGGACTACGATGGACTCGCCATAGGGCCGTCTTCATAACGACCCAGCCTGACTATAACAGCCGCTATGGGCTCCCCGATGACCTTGAAGTCATCGCGCTAGAACAGCTCATTAACACGGAAGAGCTCGCCCTCAACACAGAATTTGTGGTCTCGAGTCAGCCTCGGACACGTGAATACGTGTTCAACATCTCGCAGGCGCTCGCAGCACCCGATGGATTTTATAAGCCCATGATACTCGCAAATGGGCAGTCTCCGGGTCCATTGGTCGAGGCAAATATTGGCGATACAAGTATGTGAAATCTGGGGTCATCTTGTTTCCGGATCTCGGCCGTTGCCAGTAATTGTTTTTGTTGGGGTTGAAATACATACCCGCCGATGTCCTTAAGAACTTTGGGGTGAAATGTCCGAGAGCGATTTTGCTGACTCGGTGGCTTTCCAGTCCGAGTCCATGTCAACAATCTAATGAGTAATTCGAGCACGACTATCCACTGGCATGGCATCGACCAGAAAAATACGACCTGGATGGATGGCGTCGCCAGCGTTTCCCAGTGCGGTATTCCCCCAGGAGGCAGTTTCACATATGAGTTTCGCGTTGATGGCCAGCGAGGGACTTTCTGGTGGCATGCTCACTTGTCGGTACAATACAGCGACGGGCTGTATGGGCCTATCGTTAGTTGGGATCAGCTCCTGAGCGATATTCCTTCGATAGCGCAGCTAATAATCGGGAATAGATTATCCACGACCCGGATGAAATGGTGCCTAAGACTGAGGACGAAAAAATCATCTTCGTCGGTGATGTATATCATATGTATGGATCCGTTGTACGTTGCTTGGTCATTCCCAGACCTCGTTTCTTTCGTCATAGCTTCCCTGATAATGATGGATGATATTTTGACGGAAGTATAGCTGCTACCGAGTTACATGAATACAACCTCCAAATGGGTGCCATTCGAATCGGGCGTCGAACCACTCGCGGACAACATACTACTTAATGGACAGGGCACGTACGATTGTACCGTGACTTCGACAACTTACCCGCCACCATCCTCTTCCGATTCAGGGCCTAGCTGCACAGGCGGGCAACCCTACACAACTAAGATTCGCACGGGACAGCACGTGCGGCTCCGGCTTATCAACTCGTCTTCCTTCTTCTCCTCGTGAGTAATTCTCAGGGCTACTTTGTTCTTGTTTCGGCAGATTTCCCGCCCAAGGTTACTTTTTAGGAAGAGAGTGCCCAGAAGCTTCTGAAGCCCTCACAAACCATGCTGTAAATAGCGATTGCTGACCCCAGGTGTTGCAGCTGGTTCAGCGTCGACAACCACACGTTGTCGATAGTAGAATTAGACGGCATAGAGATCTCGCCCATCCCAGCCCGCGGCGTATACGTTAACATTGGGCAACGCGTAAGCGTGATCATCACCGCCAACCAGACGGCGGGAAACTACTACATCCGCGCAACTTTGCCCCAGACGTGTTTCCTGCCGTACGTGCCGTACTCGAGCGCCGGGCTCGCGGCAGGCGGGTATGTGGCGAAGGGAATATTGTCATATGATGATGTGCCTGTGGACAGTATTCCTATCGGAGTCATGGGCAATGTAAGTAACCCGTATGGCGTTGAGAATAATGGTGTTAGGGGGGACGTCTGGGAGGGTTGCGATGATATGCCCTTCGACTTGCCCAAGCCCATGCGTGAGGTTCCCGCGTATGACGTCCCGGAAGAGAATAAGCATTATATCGAGTATATGTTCCGACAAGCGCAGGATGTCAACCGGATATTCATCAATAAGGTGTGTAAACTCCTTAGCCCGACCCCCTTTGCTTATCCATGCCCTCCATCTACCTGCCTTCAATTGCTCATCTACATAAATCCTCCTACCTCTACTTATATGGTCGCATTAGACTCTTTCCCGCATTAACTAGATCGGGGTATCGAGGCAAGACGGCTGGAAGATGGTGCTAAAGCAGGATGTACAGCATAGCTAACATGTGATTGTGTCTTTAGACGGCATATGCGCCACTTTCCGACAACGCAACACTGTGGAAAGCGATGGAGCAGCAATTCGTCGCCAGTAAGGTCAATTCATACAATAGCTGGGATTTTGGCTTGAACCAGCAGATCTTGCTCGTCCCAGAGGCGGACAAGGGCGCGCAGATAGTCATTAACTCCCGCGATGCTATGGAACATCCATGGCATTTACAGTTAGTCAACTCTTTCTTTCCTTGCAGCTATCCTGAAAATGGCTAGGATTGGGACTTTGCCTAATTATAAGGCTCTTTCGACGTCGTTTGTATCACATCTTCATTCTTAGTACGGAGTGCCTGAATTCTGAATGGAAGCCGAGACACGCACAACAATTTTGCTGAACTTCCCTTCTACCGTCTTATTTGCTACCCAGAAGGGAAATCGATAATGCAGCTTGCATTTTTATACGGACAATTGAATGGCAGAAAGGGTGAATCGATACTAACTATAATAAATAGTGGTACGCAGCATTCGTGGTGTCGCTCTCATCCCACCTTGCGATATCAGTCTCCTCCTGACCTCCTTTCCCCATCGACACTCCCCATGCTGATCTGAGTAACTAACATCTTCCTCGTCCCGTCAAACCAGGCCATTCCTTCCAAATAGTAGGCTGGGGGCCAGGTCTCTTCGGCATACCAGCGACGCCCCCCAACAACATAACGACGACATGGAACCTCGAAAACCCCATGCGTCGAGATACAGTGACAGTGCCGGCCCTCAGTCATGTTGTCATTCGCTTCGAAGTGGATAACCCGGGCCTCTGGGCCCTTCACTGCCACGTCTCATGGCATATGGAGGGTATGTCTTCAATAAGTAAAAGGAGGCAGAGAAGAAAACTAACGCGTGGAGATATAGGCGGCATGTTCGTTTCTCTGGCCGAGCGCCCGGGTGATCTCGTAGGTCTTGTCCAGGACATGGACTCTGAGACCCGCGCCCGGAGCCAGAGTTTCTGCGGTGCACAAGGTTGAAGCAGAGGTTAGTATTTCGGGTCTCATTCATGGTGAAGCTGGTTATTACTGGTTTATCTGGCTTTACTTCCCTGCCTACTTTCACGAACATAGGCATAAGTAGTTTGCCTAGCGAATACCTTCCTCACACAGCCACAATGGGTATCTCTGGCCTCTTTGCTCTAGCCTCAGCAGATGCTTACGGCAAACAAATAAAACGGGGGCATAGGTGCCACAGGGGATCAGCATGATCCCCAACATAGGTGAAATATTAGAGACACACGATCAATGATGGGAAGATGGATCTGATGGACCCACGTTAGTAAGTTAGGTACTGTATATATGTGTTTCAGGGGAATAATACTTAAGCTATATCAAATGTATTTCTTGAGAGGCGATGTTATTAAGTTATGTTTGTTGGTATACAACACTTTATATACAGCGCTAGAATATCGGAACCAATCATTCCTATGCTAGTCATCATCACAGAGCACCGTAAAATCTTTGACCCGCCAAACCGGTGGGCTGAGTTCTCTTTTCCTTTATCTCAAAACGCCCCTGCCGCCGCAATGTAGCAAGATGATCGTGACCTCCGTGGGGGAATCGAGGATTAAAAAAATCGCAAATATGAGTACAGGTTGATGTACAATACGGTAAGTCCACCACACTTTCCCGCTCGCGGTATTGAAAACAATTCATGAAATAACGACTGTGCCGTCTAGGGGTTTACGGCTTCTTCTCATCCTCAGGCTTGGGCTCTGATGAACCAGATTGCTCACCTGACTCGGCACGGGCCTTGTGCATCTTGTCAAAGAGATTCAAGCTAGCCATCTGCAGCTCATCCGTCTTGGTCTTGATATCCTCGGCGGTGGCAGTGCCCTCACCGGACTGGCTCTTGGTGACAAACTCACGGAGAGAGCTGATCTTCTCTCGGATGCCGTCGGCTTCAGTCTTGTCGAGTCTGTCGGCAAACTCGTTTAGGGCCTTCTCAGTATCATTCAAGACGCTGTCTGCGTGGTTGGCAGCCTCGATAGCGCTCTTGCGCTCTTTGTCTGATTCAGCATACTTCTCGGAATCTTCAACCATTTGCTCGATCTCCGAATCGGAGAGACCGGAGCCAGAGGCAATAGTGATAGACTGGTCCTTATTGGTGCTCTTGTCTTTGGCATGAACGTGAACAATCGAGTCGGCATCGATATCGAAGGTAACCTCGACTTGGGGAACACCACGGTGCGCAGGAGGAATACCAACGAGCTGGAAGTTACCTAGAAGTTTGTTGTCCTTAACAAGCTCACGCTCACCCTGGTAAACCTTGATCTCGACAGCGGTTTGGAAGTCGGCAGCGGTAGAGAATGTCTGAGACTTCTTGGTAGGAATAGTAGTGTTACGGTTAATCAGGCGAGTAAAAACACCGCCAAGCGTCTCAATACCTAGAGAGAGGGGCGTGACATCGAGAAGTAGAAGATCCTTGACCTCGCCCGACAGAACGGCACCTTGAATGGCAGCACCCATAGCAACGGCCTCATCGGGGTTAACCGATTTAGCAGGGTCACGGCCAAAAATGCTCTTGACTGACTCAGTAACTTTGGGCATACGGGTCATGCCACCGACCAGGATAACCTCCTGAATGTCCTTAGCCTGAAGACCAGCATCCTTCAGTGCCTTGCGAACAGGCTCGACGGTCTTGGTGATCAAGGGGTCCATCATGCTTTCGAGCTGAGAGCGAGTGAGCTTGGTGTTGATGTGCTTGGGGCCAGAGGCATCGGCGGTGATGAAAGGCAAGCTAATGTCAGTCTGGAGAGATGAAGACAGCTCGATCTTGGCTTTCTCTGCAGCCTCACGGATTCTTTGAATGGCCATGCGGTCGTTGGATAGATCAATGCCAGAATCGGTCTTGAATTGCTGAACAAGGTGGCGCACTAGACGGATATCGAAGTCTTCACCACCCAGATGGGTGTCACCATTGGTTGACTTGACCTCGAAGACACCAGTCTGAATCTCGAGAACGGAAATATCGAAAGTACCACCACCTAGATCATAAACAGCGACAACACGGTCGGCTTCCTTCTCCAGACCATAAGCCAAGGCGGCAGCAGTGGGTTCGTTGACCACACGGAGGACATTGAGACCAGAAATCTGACCGGCGTCCTTGGTAGCTTGACGCTGAGAGTCATTGAAATAGGCAGGAACAGTGACAACGGCATTCTTAATCGACTTGCCTAGATAAGCCTCGGCAGTCTCCTTCATCTTATTCAAGACGAAGCCACCAACCTGGGAAGGCGAGTACTTCTGGCCACGAGCCTCGACCCACGCATCGCCGTTGCTGTGCTGCACAATCTTGTAGGGCACCTCCTTGATGTCCCTCTGGACCTCGGCGTCTGTGAACTTTCGGCCGATTAATCGCTTGGTAGCGAATAGTGTGTTTTCAGGGTTCACGACGGCTTGTCGCTTGGCGGCGACACCAACCAATCGCTCACCATCCTGAGCAAAAGCGACAACCGAGGGCGTAGTTCGAGCGCCTGGAATCGAATTAGTTTCGATCCCGCTTTCGGATGTTGGATTGCTTGAGAGGTAATTTACCTTCAGAGTTCTCAATAATTCTCGGGGTCTTGCCTTCCATCACGGCGACGGCCGAGTTTGTTGTACCTGTTAGGAATTGTTAGCTTGTGTCCTACCGATTCCTAAGCATACGCTGCTTTCAGCTCGTTTACGTACCGAGATCGATACCGATGACGGCGCCCTGAACCTTTCCTTCTGTGGACTCATAGCGAGCGAATGTGGCGCCCAAAGGCTTCCGTAGGGGGGCGGCCCATCTGGGAGTTGTGGAAGCTGCTCGGGGAAGCTGTGGCAGATCAATAATCAGCATCTACGACCTGCAGAATGTATGCAAGCGCAACAACTGCGCTCGGCGTTTACGCGGAAAGGAAGACTTACAGCTCTAGACAAGCGCGAAGCCAACATGGTGACGGATGTGGCTACTAAATTTTATGGAGTGAGGAGAAGGGGGGGCGGAATTACGAATGACTATGCCCAGAAGAGGAATATGGAGAGGTAGTATTATACAGGATTGATTAAGTAGAGGGAGGCAGGGGATGAAAAGGTATGGATGGAGGAGAGGACGACGACGATGATGAGGGGAAAAACCGTGAGCTCAAGTACTGCGACGCAGTGCAGAAAATTTCAAGCGTAGAAGGTTTCCGGGAGCTTCTTATGGGCGGTCTGTGGCGGCAGAAGTGCTATCGCAGTTTAGTGCGGGCGAGGTCTGGGCGAGGTCTCCGCAGCGTGGAGGGCCGATGTGTGGAACGTAAGTGGGGGGGTGGTTTCAGTGAAGGCGAATTCAAACGAGCTTGTAAAATTTTGAAGATTGGAAAGGAAAAAGTAAAAGGGAAAAAGAGGAGCCGACAGATGCCGGCCAAAAGCTGGGTACAGTATTCATGATGTACCTATTACATCTTTATTGCAGGTGGGCAGAGGTATATCTCAAGACCTAAATATACCTACATTAGCGGCTAGGGGGGGGGGTATCCAAGATGATCACCATGACTGTCACCAACTTGGTGACTGTTATATATTTTCTAATTGCATTTTCTAATTTAAAAACTATCACGGTGATTGTCATACATTAGTGACTATTTTTTGCGTAAAAATAATTGCCTGTGCAAAATAGTCTTGAATATTTGTGACGGTTTTGGACCCCTGTGACCGTTTTTGATTTTTGGAGATCATGTCGGCGATTCTGAGATCATGTCGGCAATCCGAGATCATATTGGCTATACATACTGCCTACAGGCCACACACACTGCCTACAGGCCAGACCCCCCCCCCTAATACTACAATTGCAATTACACCTTCAACCACCACTTATAACCACTTACAACTGCTACTTGCAACTGCTACTTGCAACTGCCATTTCTATAAAAACAATAGCCTTATAATAATTAATTGTAACATTTACCTTTTACACGTAGTACTTTATAGCGTAACTATAATACTTTGTAATTATAATTATAAACCTATAGTTTAAACCTAGCTATAACTATATAGCTATAACTATATAACTATAACTATATAACTATAGATTATAATAAGCCTATTTACCTAAGTAAGTAAGTATAAAAAAAANAAAAAACAATTAAGTAAATAAATATTTTTTTTATAGTATATTATATTTATTATAACCGTTTTAGACCTATTAACATTATTAATAATTAGTACTATATTTATATTAGCTATTTTATAGCTAATTTAAGTTAAATTTTATTGTTAGCTATTTAAAAATTATTATGTTTTTATTTGTGTTTAAAAATTGTATTTATTATTTTTTATGTTTAAAAACTAACGCATAATTAGTATAAAAAACAAACAAATTATTTAATAACTATATTAAAATAAATNATTAATATTAATATTTAAAATATTTAAATATATATTATATTTAATTTTTAATATACCT